>VWZK01017678.1:0-20052 GCA_013396935.1 Baryphthengus martii | reverse complement strand
CTGGGCTGCATCAAGAGAATTGTGACCAGAAGGTTGAGGGACGTGATTCTCCCCCTCTGCTCTCGTGAGACTCCACCTGGAGTACTGCATCCACTTCTGGAGTCCCTATTACAAGAAAGCTCTGGACTTGCTGGAACATCTCCAGAGAAGGGCCATCAGGATAATCAGAGGGCTGGACCACCTCTCCTATGGAGACAGGCTGAGAGAGTTGGGGTTGTTCAGTCTGGAGAAGAGAAGGCTGCGAGGAGACCTTATTGTGGCCTTCCAGTACCTGAAGGGGGCCTACAAGAAAGCTGGTGAGGGACTTTTTAGGATGTTGGGTAGTGATAGGACAAGAGGGAATGGATCTGAACTAGAGTAAGGTAGATTTAGATCAGATGTTAGGAAGAAGTTCTTCACCATGAGTGTGGTGAGACACTGGAATATGGTGCCCAGAGAGGTGTGGAAGCCCCATCCCTGGAAGTTTTTAAGGCCAGGCTCTGAGCAAACTGATGTAGTGGGAGGTGTCCTTGCCTGTGGCAGGGGAGTTGGAACTAGATGGTCTTTAAGGTCCCTTCCAACCCTGACAATTCTCTGATTCTATGATTGATTCTATCTTTTTGATGCTTCAGAAAGGACAAGAGATGTGTGAACCCAGTGCAAAAGTCTCATCTGGAAATGGAAAGAAATACTGACCTTCTCTGGCTGCTTTCTGTCTATTTTTAATATGTTAGCTCAAAACCCTACTGTTACAGTGAAATAGCATTTAAATACATAGCTCTGTTATTCAGGGCTATTTGGATTCTAGTTTACTCAGACTTTTCAGTCTTCAAAGCATAAATTACTTTTAAAAAGCCTGTCAGTAAGTGAGCCTTTTAAAACAGACCTTTTTCTCCCTACTGCCTATGTTTTTTAGTTCAAATTCAATAGAGCATCTCTGTGAAAAAGATAGCATCGTTCTGCAGCATGTCACCAAAGAACAGGACATTTTATGACTTGTTAAATTACCGGGTTAGAAGCTCAAATCCTAGTGGCTTTAAACAATTTTAATCAGATAAACTTACTTTAAAATAACCCTTAAAATCAGGCTGAAATTGTTAGGTCATACTGTTAACTGAAGTAGCTGCAGAAGTAGTTCAATTGAACTCAATTTAAAAAACCCCAACTTTTTCATTTTAACTGCAATGTCATTATGGATTCTGAGAGTCTAAGGTCATATAAACCAAGAGGTCCAAAGAAAGAACCAAGGAGGTAAAAACACATTCAGTGCTTTTAAATCATTGGAAAATTTGTGACTTTGAGTAGAGTTTCATAACAGCTCTACTTCAGTCAGAGTTCAACTTGAAGGTAATGGAGTATAAAATAATCTCCCATTGAGGACTGACCACATGAAATGGCAACAGATGAATGTTAGAGTTTTTAAAACCACTGAAGCACAGCCATGAGTGCAATTTGAGGACTGGCATTTACAAATAGCTCGAGGGGAAAAGAGAAGCAAGTTTAAATTATTGTATGATGTAAATTGGGACAAAAGGAGTTTTAGCATCATCATTCAATAATAAAAATAAGATTATTGTAAATTAATTCATTCTATAATATCTGTTTATATACTTGAGTCATGGAGTAAATACGGATGTCAAGAGAAGTCAAGTGGTGGATGATAGTGTGCACTTCTGGAAATGGTGTCTTACAGTCTTCTCCATGTGCTGTGGAATCACTAAGCTAAGGTTCTTATGTGTACCTTGATCTCACTCCAGCTATATTTGATTTACATTTGGTTTTTGGCACCTTGTAAGTGAAGTTTCAGCTCTTTTAAGCTTATCTTTCATCAAGTAGTCCCAAGATTGATACAATATTCATTTTAATGTAAAGCTGTGAGGTTTTTGCATACATCCCTGTCAAAAAGATGCTTATTTCAGGCAAGTTAAGAAAAAAAAAACAAATCCCTAAACCTTGTTCCTTAATCTAGAGTAAGGCAATTTCTCTTCCATTCTGTTTCATTTTAAACTACTACAACATTATACAGAAATTTTATAAACTATATTCTTAACTGCACTACTTTTCCACGTGGAATGAAGCCTATGAATTCCTTATAGAAGGATACCTCTATATAAAGACAGTTTCTTGGGTGAGTTCTATCTTTCATCAGTCTGTGTACAGACTTCCTGACTAGAAACTGTATCCTGGTGTTTAATAGCTTCTGATACACTTTTTGCTCATGATTTTTTCTAATTGCTTTTTTAAAGCATCTCAGCTGTTAACATGCACAATATTCTGTGTAGTAAGTGCTACAATTTAATTATATGATACACAAAAATATATTTTCTTCTGTTTCATGCATTGTAGAAAACAGTGCATTGTGGAAAACAGTGAAGTGTTTTGATTTTTCTTCTACAGCTTACTAATAATGATATAAAGCTAAGTTGTATCTTCCACAGTTTTCACATTTTTAAGCTCCAAAGTTTAAAACCTTTGCTTATTTTTTTTTTCTTTACATCTTTCTCCATTGTGCTCAGAAAATTATCATCATCAGAAGATAAAAAATTCTTATGTTCAAAATATTTATGTGGTAGCCAAGAGATGTTTTCTGCTTCATCGCCTCTCCTAATAGTTCTGAATATTTTTTTCTATCTGTCCTGAACACTGAAATTTCGAAGGACCTATTAGCTGTCTTGAGTGTTACTGAATTCAGACTTTTATCTATACACAGTTATATTTGTTCTACTCTGTGTATTATTTCACATTGAATTTCATCCCATCAGTTAGTCTGAGTTTTGTGAAATTCTGATGCAACTCTTGATTTAAATTTAATTTTTCTGCAACTCTGTAATATTAAGAAACACTTTTATTTCACTGTTGTCTCTGTTCACTGCATCACATGCACTGAGGAGTACAAGCGCTCACACAGACCTCTGAACAGCGTTTCCTTCCTCTGACCATAATGCAAACTTTAGTAGTACTTAGATAGTTAATTACATAGAATTTAACTAGTAAATTACATACATAATTGAAACTTCTATGGGTTATAAAGGTAATTTAAAAATCTTGACTAGCCCATAATATTGTTCTTTTACTCATTCTTTCAGTTTGCTTAAATCCCTGTTCAGTGCTTGGAAACAGTTTCTCAAACTTGTTTCTTCACAAAGATCCAGCATAAGAACTTCCTAAGTCTGTCTTTGTAATGAACACAAGAATGCTCATCATAATGAACTGTTGCTGAAGACCTGGAATGACTGATCTACAGAAGACAAATTTTATGACATGTCAGAGAATGAGGCACCGTACATTTTGTTAGATACTGCAAAAGAATCACATCTACAAGTTTAATCTTTTCTTCAGGAGAAGTTGGTGGGGTTTTTGGTGATTCTTTTTTTCCTTTTCTTTTTTTTTTTTAACTCCTGTTCTTCCTCTTCCGATTGTGGCATGTTTACCACAGGTTTAAATGAGGGCAATATGGATGTCCCTTGCCCATAGGAGTAAATTCTGTTCTTTTTAGAAACAAATATGTTATATTTTGAACTTATTTTCCCCTAACATTTAATAATGCATTTGTCATTATCTGTTTGGATTTGACCTCCAAGACTCTACTCTGGCTTTAGCTAGAAGGCTCTAATTCAGAACTTAATTTATGCTGGTTTGCAACAGGACTGCTTTGTGATAAAGATCAGAGTCTTGAGGCCATTTCAAAAAGGTAAGTACTACTGAATATGATGGCAATATTAAATATACAGATCTCTATTCTCAATAAGCTCAAAACACTAATGTATTTTTGTATCATCAAGTAAATAAATTTCGGCTGGTAATGGTTTTCAGCCATTAGTGACCTGGACTGAATTTGAACTTGTGACCTATACATATACTGTGGATTCTTAATTACAAATAAAGCCCCCCAGACCAAGCCCTTCTCTCTCTCATTTTCCCACAGTTTTTTGACAAAAGGAAGTTTAGTCTGATACTCTGCTTCCCTCTACTATGGTTACAATTTAATAGGCATAAGTCACAGTGTTATACGGGATATAATTTTGATATTAATTCTTCTTGTCTTGTATGAGAATAGGCTACATCATGAATGAAATAATAACAGTCTATTGGGAATTCTAGTTGATTAATGACTGAGGATTGGACTGAATACTGAACATTTATGCAACACTTTACATGTTCAAAGCACTGCATAAACATTACCTATATAAAACAAATGTGGCTTATTAAGGCGTCTGCTCACGTGTATTCTAATGAGACAAACAAGCGCAAGAAAATGCATGACAAATTACTTAAATGTTTCTGCTTTTGCAAAGGGAATTGTGTTTGAAATTTGGTTCATCCTTTTCCAACATTTTGTACTAGAATTTTTGTTTCATTTTCATTAGTAGAGTAAGAAGACATCATTTATGGTGTCTCTTCAGGGTAAGTGAATGTGTATTGTAGAAAAATAACTTTGGACTTTATGACAAATATTCTGCATGGCATTATTATTATGTGAATTACCACAGGAAATTTCAGCTTTAGCATTTAGCAGCATGTGGTAAAGAATATTAATTTCCTTATTTAAAGGTTAAGTGTTCCTTCAAGCCCACTTGTTACCATTCCCAAACAGAATAAACAGAGAACTTCCTCTAAGAAAGCTGCTAGTTCATTTGATAAATATTTTAATAGAAAATCTGTTGCTTTCATAATCCTATCCCTAAGTGAACAGTCAAGAATGGATTTAAACAACATTTTTTAATAACACGGAGACTTTTCAAATCTAACTTTTTTTTTTTTTTTTTTTTTTTGTAAGCCTTAGGCAAATTGGCTAGGGTGTGTTTGAGGATTAGTAAGGCATTTTTCACACCTGAACTATGTATTAAAGCTCCACACTCACCAGCTCACTGAAACTGATATAATCCTATTACTCATATTCAGTTTAAAACAAGGGATAGTATTTATATAACATCTAAATAATCTTCTTAAATCAATGCTCTTATTCTTTTTATGCAGCAGTCACTTTCTTGTGGTTAATGCCACTGAGGCTCTTGAGAAGTCATCTTTAACTGTGCTATAGATAATACATGCTGAGTGACATCCTGCAACCAAAGATTATGATAGTGAAAGTGAAAACACCTTTTTACTAGCTTAATTCTCTGGATAATCTTAGGCACTCAACAAAAGACAATGCGTTGGGCAAAAGGACCATTAGAGGGTTTTTCTCAGCAGATGTCATTATCTTTGCTGAGCTTCCAAACATTTTCAGATGTTCAATCCCAATACTTGGAACTCACTTTGTTTGCACTTGACCACTTGCTTTCTCTTCCAGGTCCTGTAACTTCCTTATTGGTGAAATACTGAAGTCTCTTTTCCTACTTGCTTTTATACTTCTTCCTAGAAGATAACAGCTGCCTGCATAAACAGAATGAAAACACAGTCTTTGTATACAATAAGAAATAAATGGGAAAGGAAAATCCCACTTAGCTCCTGGGCATTTTGGAGCACATCTACTTAGCTCAGTATTGACAGTCACCACTCATTCCATCCACTCCATTTATTTTCCTTAAGTTTCTCTCCTATGAGCATATGTGATTGCAACAACCATGTGTGACAACCCAGAAATTTCATTTTCTGTTAGAAATATAGACTAGCTCATCTTTTCAGCTTTTATACAATACAGCCCTAGAAAACAGACAGAAGATCTCAAATGGCATCTGAAGGGAAAACTTAAGGGATATTATCGCACATAAAGGTTAAAATAATCTTCCTTTTCATCACAAGTGCTATGCTTTGCAAGTAGCAGGTGATTTATAAATATTCCCTTTTATTTTGAAATTCTAAACTATAATCTATGAATTGAAGAACAATTAATTCCAGGGGAATTTAAAAATTCACTTATGCCAGTCACAGCCCCACTGGAATATAGCAAATCTTAGCAGACAAGAAATCAAATAACTCAGTATGAAACAACAATTCTACATCAGGAGGTGACATGAAGGAGATCAAGAAAAATGTACAAGTAAAACATTTCAGCAGCTGAACAGGTAACAGGTGGACAAAAATAGTCTGAAGAAAGCTGTCAAGCTTTGAAAAGTGCAATAAAAGCGGACACCATGTGAAGTAATTACAAAATTCAATTTCAGGATGAAAATTAATGTTGAAACTGCCAGATACAGTCAGAATAAGAGGAGCAAGACTGTAAAGCAAGACTTGTAGAGGATTTCATCCAGCAGTGCAATAAAGAGATGTCCATAATTTACTTTCAGAAACTTCAAACCAAACATAACTTTCATTGCACTTGATTTTATTGATCAGAAGCTGATCATCTGAATCTAAAGGCAAACTTTTTTTCCAGCCCACCTTTTTTTCTGGATTTCAACTTCGTAAGACTCTTATGGTCCCTGCCCTTATTGACCTTTGCAGTTCTCAGTAATTTTTCTCAGACAGTATTTACCTATCTGATACTTGTTCCCCTATAGACATATTCTTTTGTATTCTTGATATTTTCTTGTCATGTCTTAGTTTGATTTGTTTTTTCATAGTCATTTGTCTAATTACTCATCAGTTGAGATAATGTGACTCATTCTTCTTTGTTTTCTGGACTGCATATTCACAGTTTTCTCCTATGCTGCTGAAAAATCTTGTCATCACGAGCATTAAGGATGTTCATGCCCTTCAGATCAATCATTCACCAGTACATTTCATCTATTACAGTGTGAATTTCTTTTGCACATACCTGGCAAAGACAACACCCAGTAACTTCTGCAAGAATCACTGTACTTACTCATCACATCACATGAGATTTAATGAACTGCTCTGTGCAGAACCTGTGCAAGATCGTGGGAACTTATGTTCTTCAAGTAGAATTATATACATTTCACATGTATTATTTCTTATATAGAGACCGAAGAGTGATATTCAACATTTACTTTTATCAGTTATTAGGAAAACTGAAGGTTGATAACTGATGTTTGTAAATGTGCTTTTATAATCTCCTAACTAATTCGTACAGAATTTCCTTGTGTGTCCTTTAGACAGAAAGGAGATGTTTTCCTAGTCCTCTCCGGCTAGAAATGAACCTTGAAAACAAAACAAAATGAAAACCCCCAAAACATTACTATGTACTCTAAGAAACAGTTTGTCACTTCAGAATTTCAGAATATGTGAGACATGTTACTCTCATTATATACGACTTCTCTTGAATTAGATTCTTATTTAATCATTTCCTAATATTCTCCTGCAAAAGGTTGAGACAAGAGTAGATATAATGCGTGCTTACTGAAAGTTACTTTGTCCCTAAAACACTGCCCTTCATAAGAATGCTTTTTTTTACAAACATTCGTTAAGATCCTAGATCATAATGATGTCATAATCATTTTACCAGGAAAGGAGGAGGAGGTCAAAGGCCAGTTCTTCTACTTCTTATGTTATTCCCCGTGCGTAAGTTCCCCTTCCGTGTCTTTTTCTTTCTTTTTTTTTTCGCTCTCTTTTTTTTTTTTTCAATTTCAGAGTTAACTTTGCCAATTAATTTTATTTTGATTATATCAGTGTTCCTGTGATTGTCCTCTGGATTTACTTAACTTTTCAGTCTCAAACTGTCATTGTACATCCAGCTGATCAGTGGTGCTACTGAAAGAAGCTATTTGCCAGCACATGGGTTTAGAAAGGAAGGCTTTACTTTGTATCTTATTCTAGTCCTTTATTTTGTTCCATAACGCTCTAAACAAATCCCAGGATAGACTAAATTACTACACAAGAAGCTGGGATATACTCATAACTGAAAGTATGTATTAACAGAACTGCAGAAACAGATTAAATTTTCTGTGAGATAGTCTTTTACCTCAGAGCTGCTCAAAACTGAAGAGTACTTAATACATAACGGATGTAAACCAAATGTTTTTTTTTCTTTACCATATTACTTCATGAAAGTTTTATCTTTCCTAGCAGCATTGAAATTTATACTCAGATCTTAATCAACAGCTTACCCTGAAGAAATAATATGATACTAATAACTAATTACTTCAAGTCCAAGACCATATTGAAAAGCAGACTGATTCGGTGCCCATGGTCCAGCTGTGCAGATGTCAAGTACCAAGAAATTTTAACTCTGTGAAAGATTTTATGCTGTCCTCAAATAAGATAAATGTATTTTCTTTTTGAAGGAAAAAAAAACCCAACAGTATCTTGGATAGACGTTTCCCACACATTCAATCTAGTGATAGCTATCCTCCAAATTAAAAGACTGTTTGTGCTTATGGAAGCATCAGGAATGTCCTCTTCCTTTGCACTTCTCTTTTACACCAAGAACCAGAGAAACAAGAATCTGCCTGCCTAAAATGGGAACTAAATGACTTCTTGGGCACATTTTTGCAAGCTGTTAAAGATATGGGGAAAGAACAGGGTATGATATATTAGAGGGAAGGAAAGCCATCCAGAGGGACCTTAAAAGGCTGGAGAAATGAGCCAATATGAACCTCATACAACAAGGCCAAGCAGAAAATCCTAGATGAGCTGGCAATGCATGCATGGGGGCCAGAAAGCCTGTCATATCCTGGACTGCATGATAAGAAATGTGGCCTTTAGCAGGCCAAGGGAAGTGATTTTTCTCATCTGATCTGTTCTCAGGAGACTCCACCTAGAGTACTGCATCCCCCTCAGGGGTTGCCATGTCAAAAAAAACATGGACGTGCTTGAGCAGGTCCAGAGGAAGGACACAAAATTAATCAGAAGGCTGGAACACGACTTCTGTGAAGAAAGGCTGAGAGAGTTGTTCAATCTGGAGAAGGGAAGGCTTTCAGGAGACCTTATTGAAGACTTCTGATATAAAAAGGGGTCTTATAAGAAAGATGGAGAGATTTCTTTACCAAGTCCTGTAGTGACAGGACAAGGGGCAGTAGTTTTAAACTGGAAGAGGGTCAATTTAGATTGGACATAAGGATGAAATTTTTTACAAGCATAGTGAGACACTGGAATAGGTTGCCCAGAGATGTTGTGATGCCCCATCATTGGAAGCATTCAAGGTCAGGTTGGATGGGACTTTGAGCGACCTGACTGAGCAAATGATGCTCCTGTCCATGGCAGGGCGCTTGGAGTAAATGATCTTTAAAGTCCCTTTCAATGCTATGATTCTATTGATATTAGGCTAACCAAACAGGGGAAAAGAGGAGGTGGGAATCATAAAGTGAAACATGGTACACTCAAAACATTGAGAGTTCAGAAAATTTGAGCACAGTATTTCAAATGTATGTGCAAAAGAAATCCAATTAGGTACATGTGCATATGAAGATTTGGGTGGAAGATATGTTATACTATATACTTGTGTGGAACAGTACTTAACATCACTAGGTTATGGTATGGAGTTGAGTCTTAGAGCACTAAATGAACTGTGTATACCATAATATCAGAGAAGTGCCAGGATCTGTGGCTATAATGAAAGACTATTCCACCTGATAAGGAAGGTATGCATCGAAATCAAGATACTGGTTCTAAAAAAACATCTTCTTCCAGTAGTAGATAAACGAATAGTGTTGAATTTTTTTTTTCCTTCACAGCTTTGTATCTGTTGGAGTCAGCTGGATTTAAAAACTCATCCAGCTGGATTAGCTTGAGTTATCAGAAATCCAGGCTAAGGAATCACTGTTCAAGCTTTTCAGGACTGCAAGTTGATACTGAAGTGCCTAAAGTCCACACAATTTTGGCTAAAATATTTAAATATTTGTTAAAGCGGATTTTTTTGGTTGTTGTTTTGTGTGGTTTTATTTGTTTGTTTCTTTTAATTTGGATCTGTTAGTCAAAGCCCAGCTCAGGACTGAGGATTTGTGAGTGTTCACAAGCTCACTCTTTTCAGTTTAAATGCTCCCTTGCCAAACATACAACAACAGTAGCATAGTAATACCTTTTGTTTTTTATTTAAAAGGAACATTGTTTTGGTTAGCTTCAAAATTGCTGCTGCAGCAAAGGGAGAGCTAGGTCAGTATACCTTGCAGACCTTTTAAATGAACAGCATGCATAATGTTACTTGCATTACCAGAGATTGTTTCCTTTATATTGGGTAAAAAGAGATATGGTATACATTCAAGACTGTGGAAATAATTTATAAACCCCATCATTGGAAGCATAATTTTTTTTTAATGCAATGCAATTTTTTTTTTATCTTTTAATTATACTTCTACCTGAAGTACTTTCTTTATCTTTACTGACTGCTAATTCAAGCAAGATTCCATTTGACATTCATTTAACTAGAACTTGTATATAAAATTGTCCCTTTCATAAAAACACCAGTAAAATCACTGTTTGAACCTTAACAATATCACATTGGGATACAGACTAATAAGTTTCCAAAATCCTAGCGGTATTTTTTCAGTGTGGCTAGCCATCTAAATCAATACATCAGTTTACAGATTAAATTTCAGGGAGCAATCTCAGGATATGGCCCAATGAAAGAACAAGTCAAGAGAGCACCTTTTATTTGAATGCTTTGAACAATTATTCTGTTGTGAAGCACAACACCAAAAGCTGTCTCATCTCACTTTCCTTATTAGCAGTATAAGGTGCAGAATCAATATGATAGCCTGCTATTTTTTTTTTTTTTTTTCTGTCAGGAGCACAGCATCATGGCCCTAGACACCATGGATTAGCAAACCTTCACTTTTCTGGTGGCAGATCCAGAAACAAGATAATATGGGAAGTTACAGATTTGATTCTGAAAGAAAATTCTAATTATAGTGTTTTATAAATCTATATGTTTACAACTCACAGGCATCTTACATGGTGTTTGTTAGATGTCTGTTATAGGACTGATTTGTATACAAAGTGACAAGATGTAACAGTTTAAATATCTCTGAGGGATAAGAGGAGGACAATGTGCATTTTAAACCTAGAAAGTGTATTCAATATTTTTGCGTTGTATCAATGTTGGAAAATTGATAGAGTATTTTTCCATGGTTCAACCACTGTACTAGATTTAGATTTACCTCAGGATATGGAGAGTATATAAACCAAACATTGTGTATTTTTATATAGTAATCAAAATATTTTACCCTTGAGAGATACTGGTTTTTTTCTAAAGGAATGGACTGGGAAAAAAAATGACTTCTCTTTATAGTGTAGAAAAACTAGTGTAGAAAGTTGATAGAATTTATTTGGTTTATTCTGCTGAACTCTAACCTTGATATAATTATTATGTCTTAAGAAATGCAAATCTATAATACAGTAGCTTTTATTTGTGTTAGTTATATTCAATGAATGGATCCACCTGTCAATAAGAGCCATGGCAACATTGTAGAGGGGGAACTGGTCGCTAGATTGAATACATTTATGCGGCTGTTTTAAGTAATTTTATTTGCCTGGTGACTGTGTTTCTGTATTTATGTAATACATATGACAATTTGGCAACAAGGTCTACCTATTCTCTATATTCCATAATACTATCTTGAAAGCCTCTTTTCTCACATTCATTAATTTTTAAACTACTTGGCTGTTCCTGAGTTTTAACAATGCCTTTTTAGTGCATATGATTTATCATTTGTGAATATGGAGCTTCTTTTTAGCAGCAATAATGCTGATTATTTTTAATGATTGATATATTAAAATGACGTAAAATTTTTCCCATAAAGCTGCTTAAAAGTGCTTCTGTCTTTGCTTCTGTAAATAATGATTCCTCTAAGGGTATTGCTTACTCTTGATGAGAAACTGAAAATTCCTTGACTTAGTGCAAGCACTGCTCAGCAACAACTAAAACATTGGTGTGTCATCCACATTATTCTCATCCTAGTTCCAAAATTCATCACTGTATCAGCTACTAAGAAGAAAAATAACTCCATCCCAGACAAAACTGGGACACTTGCATAATTTTCATAATTGTTGGATGGAGAAATAATGAAATCAAATAAATAGAAGAATTGCCAGTAAACAGAGGTGAAATGTGAAGATTCTGACTCCTCACCATACTTGATGGGGACAGAATAAATTCTCATGCTCTGGAAGATCAAATTTCATACTGTCCAGTATCACATCAGAGAGAATAAAAGTATCAGAAACTCTGAAGTATATTATAGAGTCAAGGGAAGAAACCAAAATAAATCTGGTGAGGAATTTGATTAAGTTCACTAAGAGAAGTTTGGAAAATAGTCTCCATTGTCCATGACCACACTGCTACAAACCTGTAATTATCCTAAGACTCTACACCAAAGAATACTTCTAATTCATTCAGAATATATAGAAAGCTCAGAGGGATAAGGCATAGGTGAATGTCATTCCTTATCAAGTAACTGAAGATTACAGAAAACATCGATTTTATGGAATGAGTGTTGATGGAAGGAGAAAAATGGGGCATGAACATAGATGAAATTCCAGTTTTCAAGATAATGACTGGAAATGTAATGCATGTTTGTTTGCTATTTGTAGCAGATACTTGACCGTTATTTTGACTTTTGGATACTTAAGCTCATCCTTTCTATCTCCGTGAAGTCCTTCAACCGACATTGAGATTCCACACAAAAAAACAAAAGGTCTGCCAATAGAAATATGGTAACAAGGCAAGTGTTTGCTTTATGACTATGGGCAATAATACATGTTCTGTTCCCCAGTAATATCTTCATCAAGAGGAACAGCATTATTTCCATCCATCTTGTAGAGAATTTAAGGTTGCAGAATCACTGTGAAATATCAAAGTGAGATTATTATGCAGGACGGGATTAAAATGCTCCTTCTTTTATTCTACTATTTCCTAGAGTTCATTAAAAAAAAAGGAAAAAAAAAAAAGAGATAGGATGGGAATGAAGGAACATCAAGGATAAGAACATAATTGAGCAAGTGAGTAATCGAATTTAGTCGAACTTACAGGACCTGTACAGAGAAATTTATTGCAATACAGCATATAAGTAACAGGTTTGTTTTATCTTCAGTCTGGCTGAACCATTTGTATAAAAATGCAGCTTTCTCTTGGATGTATTATAAAAACTAATAAAGGAAAAAAAAAAGGGGACAGAGGGTGAGGGAGAAGCAAAAAAAATACAAGGTCATAGAAGATTTACCTAGCTGGTATGAGATCAATATCATTTTTCTAACTCATTATCATGAACCCAGAAGATGGCATAAAAATCAACATTGTATTGAAATAACTACATCTTCCTCAGCAAGATTTATGAGACAAAAGGGAAAGAAAAGGAGCTAGCTCCTATATTGCCAAAAATATCAAATCTTTGTTAATGTGAAAACAACATCATTTATATTTATTTTCAGTGAGTTAGAAAAATCCAATATATGTATACAACAAACAATATATACTTTACTGTCATATCATGTACAGCATATAATTTTTAACTGATATTTCCCCCCACTGAATATAATTAATGCAGTTTGGTTTAGACACTGTTGTAGGACGACATTTACAACTTCCTTCCTTCCTTCCTTCCTTCCTTCCTTCCTTCCTTCCTTCCTTCCTTCCTTCCTTCCTTCCTTCCTTGGGTTAAAGACCACATGTACCATGACTGTATTTACACGCATGGTAAGGCAGTCAAAAAGTGGATTTAGGTTTATTAATACAAAACTGTTACAAGTGTTACAAGAATGTAATTTTAGAGAAATTCTACTTGATGTATTTTGCAAAAGGATTATCACCATATCTAAGGAAAATCTATGCGTTTGAAGATCCATACTGTACACATTTCAGTAGCTTAGTTATCCCTTTTCAGATATGTTCAGAATTAAAATAAAATTTTATTCCTATATGAAATATTATTCCTTTGTCACTCATGAAGAAGTCAATCCAGAATAAGACCAGGATATGAGCCAAACACTTTCTATAATTCCTCAGTTATATGAAAAGTATCTTCTTTCATCTTGCTATTCAGTCAAATTGCAAGTAGAAAGCAGAGCACAACAGAAACTTGATACTGAACATCCCATGAATTACCAGACCTACATTTTAGGAGATAAAGAAGTGAAGCAATTTTCAAGATCAAGAAGATCTCATCTGTCACCTATACAATCCTGTTTTTACCATGAAGAAACTACAAGCTAAAGAATCTCGTTTGTTTTTTTGGTCAGTTGCTGTAATATACTATCCTCAGTTTCTAAGACTGATATCTACACCAATACCTTATAAACTGACTCCTGAATTGATTTTCTCTTTTTCTATAAAAAATGTCTAAATGCGTGATGTAGAAGAAGTGCAAAAGTATTGTTTCAGTGACAGCACAAATGGAAAATACCTGTGTATCTCCCTATGTGGCCTGTATTTTTTTTTTTTGACTGCATGCATTCAACAATTTGTTCAAGTTTTATGATTCTATGTATAGTTCTCCAAGGGAACTGTTGTTAACTTTCAGTTTTGGAGATTTATCTAATTCATCTGGTTGATTTAGATTACTGAAGAAGAATTTTCTGTTACATAATTTTTAGTGTATTTAACTAAAAATGGATTTTCCATGTGCAGATTAAAAAAACCCTGATGGATCTTGTTCCATGTTCGTGATGGATTTCCAAGTATGAACAATGACCACACGCATACAATAGCTCTAAGCAAAGGCAAAAGCAGCTTTATTGGCTACACACGTGTGCAATAGCTCTAAGTGAAAGTGGCTTTATTAGCTTGGCAAAACAATGACACAATTAACATACCGACCCTGTGATGATAAGGTGTAATCCGCCGAGCAGGAGGAAGGCCTAGATCATGCTGCCCGGAGAGGGGGGTTGGCAGGCACAGTGTGTCTAGAGGGCATCTCCTGGTTCAAAGATGCACATCACGCCAACCTTCCTTCCCACCCCGCACTGCATGACATATACATATTCCTCCTCTGGGGGCAGAGCCTTTCAAGGGTCTGTGTCCATACATGCATATGCCAGCGCTCGCATGGAGGCCAATCCCACAACACACCCCTCATGGCTAACAGCGGTTACATAACCCAAAACACCATCACGCATGCATGGGGGTCCCAGGGAGTCTTCGGTGGCTGTTACTTCATCGTCCTTCAGCTCCCTCTGTGTGTTCTTTGGCTGATCTCCAGTGTTTCAACTCCTCTTATCAACTGCTAAACCCTGAGGACAGGTCTTTGCAGCTGGGTTCCTTCTTTAGCTACCTCCTGTCTCAGTCACAGTTGTTTGCTTCAGTGTGTTACAATAACAGATCATTCCTGTCCACCCCTCACACAGATCTTTAGCAAATGTGCAGTATAACCCTGCAAAGTTGGAAGGTTTCAAAGAACCAGTGCCAAACACTACATATACTAAGAATACTTTATTAGATGTGTCACATTAAACAAATCAGTATAGTTTGTGCTCCACTGTTCAAGGTCAAGCAATTATATATATTGGGTTTTTCCCTGTTGTATTTGTGAATTTTGGTAATACCTGAGAAGGTACCATTAGTCCAAAGTGGCCTTTTTCAGCTGTTTATTTTATGGGCATTATCCCTTTGTGGGTAGATATGATAGGAAAATTATGTACTAGCAAAAAGCAAATATTAAAGATGTTTTGATTGTAATAAACCAATGAGTTCACCGGTTTGTCACATGCTAATTCCTGAATCCCAGATTAAATACTTGTTCAAACAATTGCAAGAAATCAACCAGATAGCCTTGTATTGGATCAGAGCAAACTTTATTTCCAAAGTTTCTTAATATTGTGGCAGCATGACTAACAGACTCAGAGCAGAAACCAATAACATTTGAATAGCTCTGATATGTTTTAGAGCAGTGAAGCCTACAAATTTAGAATTTTTATTTTTTTGTAACTGTAACTCTTTGCCTTAGTTCTTTATAAATTTTTCTATATTCCATTTTATCAGTTCCATTTTCTTCCTAACATTCATAAAACCTTCCCACTAAGCTTCTGAGAGTTACTACCTACTAAGGAAAATAAAAAAAGGACCCTGTAATCAGGATTTAAACCAATATAGCTTTAAGAGAAATTAATTTTAAGTGATAAGTGTTTCTTACATTTTTAAAAGCAAATTAATTTAAAATAATGTTTCCAATGAACCTGTAGTTATTTTTGAAAGTGTGTACACAGAATAAGTAACAGCGACCATATTTAACTTCTGTAAGCAGTAGCAAACAAATCCTAATACTACTCTTCTGAAAAGAACAATTTCTGTTTTGGATATACTGTGAGTAGATACATTTTGAATTATTAATTTATCGGTGGAATTAAATTAGCATTGCACTAAAATCCCAATGTATTAGCTGAGGAGAAAAATAATGCTGGGAAAATTAATGCTGGGAAAAACATTCAGGGTTTATGATAGCTAGAGGTTTAAAACTAGCAAAAATTAATAGGTCTGATTACTTTTTATTATTGAAGCTCTTGTTGTGAGTTCTCAGTGGGATTCTGCAGCGGTTGTTATGAGTTGTAGCGTTTAAGTGTTGGGATTTTGTTTACAGAGGAAGTAGTGAGTAGTGAAGCCTTAGTACTTTCCTATATGGCAAGCAAAGGAGTTGGAGTTTAGACTGAGTTACTTGCAGGAAGTTAGCCAAGAATTCTTAGTGGTATAGTATTCTTTTTTGTGGTCAGAAAGGAGCACTTCCATTAAGTTCATTCTCAGTGACTGTAGGATTTGTTTTTCTATTGGATATATCCACAACAAGCACAAAATGCTTATTCTAAGATGTACCAAATAATATTCTGTAATTCTTTGATTCATTTTACATTTCTTATTTTCCAGACTCTTGTAATTTCTTTTTGAAATCGGTGTATCTGAGTAATTAAATTAATATAAAAAGAGATGAAAAGCTAATGAAACCTTAATGTCTTGAAGAAGATACTGTAGCATTTTACTTGAAGATATTCATTGAAAATACTGTCATTTCAGAGACCATCAGTTAGATGGAAAGTACTCCCAACATGTAAAATACAAACATATATACAGCAAAACTGGTCAAAATGCTACTGAAGTACACATTTATTGTGTACTTGTAGCACCAATTGTAGCTCCTTTCTAGTTAATGAATCATTGGCAATCTGATTACTGTTTCTGGGAACGTCTTTCATTTTTATGTATGCCTAGAATAGTTTCAACACACAATGTGGGAGAGTAATAATGTTTCAACTTTTAGTGAAGGAGTGTAATACACACAGCTTAGAATGGCTTGTTCTTTTTTATTTTGAAGTGTTTTCTCATAGTTCTGGGCTCTGTCCTTTAGGCCATAAAATACATTTAACAGCACGTACAATAAAAGCATTTTTAAACACCTGAAGTTACATTTGATACGTGAGTTTGACCACTACTGTTCTCCTTTTACATTTCAGCCAAATTATGTGAGATCTAGGGGATCTTGTGGATCTGACACTGATTTCTGAATGTTCAATATCTTAATATAATCACCATAGTCACCACTAAAAGTCCTAGGTTTAATGACTTTCAAGTTGTGGCTTGTGAGGAGACAAGGCAGAGAAGATTACAATCACTGTAGGATGCACAATGGAAGCTGTTTCATGTGACTACTTATTTATGAGTTTTCCTATACATTGGCTACCTTTAAATTATGAGAAGTGTTGAGCAATGTTAGGAATGCTTTTTATTTTTTTTATTTTTTTTTGAAAGTTAGGGAGACTTTTCTGTGTTTTATTTCTACATTGCATCGCTGTATTTAGAAATACTGTACTGAACTGAAGACCTAATGGCTTCCAGGTTTAATTGAAGTCTTCTGAACTCAGCTCAAATCACAACTTGGCCTCTTTGCAGAGAAGAATAAAATCAATATTTAGAAAAAAGAATGTACTATACTTTATTCAGGGAAGCACATTCTGGAACTTTTTCCAAGTAGAGTTTATAAAACATTAATGTTAGATAACCTTTTTGAGGAAAGAAGCCCAAGGGTTTATGTATTAAATCCTTCTCTTCAAGTGTGTCACTTTAGATGCTGTGCTTTCTAGTTGGCTAAAAGATGTTTTAATTAGACAAGAGAAAAAGACATAAGGATGGGAAAGCTGAACATATTGCAGAGTTTATTTGAGGAAGTGTGCCCAGTTCAGGATCAGTTCTGTGGTAAAGCTAAGTGAGAGTGAAAAACATAGTAGTTTGAAATAGTTTTCATGTCTGAATAGAAACTTAAGTACTATAGATTTGCCTGTAATCATATTTAAGACCAACATGTCTCAGTAAGAACCTGCTGGTCAAACTAAGGTGTAAGAAGGTAATATACAGGCAGTGGAACCAAGGATGTGTATCCTGGGAAGAATATAAAGAC
Source organism: Baryphthengus martii (assembly GCA_013396935.1). NCBI lineage: Eukaryota > Metazoa > Chordata > Aves > Coraciiformes > Momotidae > Baryphthengus > Baryphthengus martii. The sequence goes on along the minus strand of VWZK01017678.1, from coordinate 1,921 downwards.
ACTGCCCAATTGTATAAAGCTAAGGCAGAGTTGAAGCTGAATTTGGTGTAGGATATGAAGAATAATAAGAAGGGCTTTTACAGGTACATCAGCCAGAAAAGGAAGATTAAAGAAGATGTACACCCCACAGTAAGTAAGACAGGAGAACTGGTGACAGCTAACCTGAAGAAGTCTCACATGACTCAACCTTGAACCTCAAGGCAGGGTGTGAGGGAATGGACTTCTCTAATTGTAGGAGAAGATCGGGTTTGAGATCTCATGAGGAACTTGAAAATACATTGAGTCCATGGGACTTGACAAGATGCTTCCAAAGTACTGATGAATTTGGCAGATACAGTTGCAAAGCCACTCTCTAATCATATTTGAAAAGTCATAGGAGTCAGGTGAAGTTCTCAGTGACTGAAAGAAAGGGAAACATCACACTAATTTTTAAAAAGGGTAGAAAGGGAGACCCTGGGAACTACCAACCAGTCAGCTTTACCTCCATACCCAATAAGATCATGGAACTGATCCTCCTGGAAGACATGTTGAAACATGCAGGACTCAGGGAGGTAATTAGAGAAAGCCAACATGGTTTCGTCAAGAGCACATCATGCCTGCCTAATCTAGTGGCATTCTATGCTGGAGTGACTGCATCAGCAGACAAAGAGCTGTGGATGTCATCTACCTGGACTTCTTCAAATCTTTGATATGACCCCGTACAATATTATTGCTGCTAAATGGGAGAGATCTGAGTTTGTTTGATACACAGTTAGATGAATAAAGAAGTGGTTGGATGGTCACATCCAAAAAATTGCAATTAACAGCTCAATGTCATAACGTAAACCAGTGATAGACAGTGTCCCTCAAGGGTTTGTAATAAGACTAATGCTATTTAACACCATCATTAATGATGTACACAGTGCGATTGAGTGTAACCTCATCAAGTTTGTGGATGACACCAAGGTGAGTGGTGTAATAAATACACTACTAGGAATGGATGCCATCCAGAGGAACCTTGACAGGTTGGAGAAGTGGGCCTGTGCTACCCTCATGAGGTTCAATAAAGCCAATTATACAAAAGGGGCTTGCAAGAAAGATGGAGAGAGACTTTTTCACTAAGGCCTCTAGTGGTTTTAAACTGGAAGAGGGTCAATTTAGACTGGATGTAAGTATGAAATTTTTTACAGTACGGGTGGTGAGACACTGGAACAGGTTACCTAGTAAAGTTGTGATGCCCCATCAGTTGAAGTATTCAAAGTCACATTGGACATGTACCTGTCCATGGAGTAGATGATCTTTAAAGGAAACATTTCAACAAAAATTGTTCTATGATTCTATGATTAATTAATATATTTTTAAATTGTCACTATGTCATGCTGTTTGAGAGCAGTTTCTTTAATATCAGGGTGGGGGGGAGGCAGGAGGTTGGTTGGATTTGCGTTGGTTGAGTTGTCTTGAGAGAGAGGGGTGAAGTACTAAGAAGTGTTGTGCAGTTAATAGTTCCGAGACTAACGTAGATACAGGATTCTGCTGACATTATAAACAGGTAAAGTGCACTAAGATCAAAGCGACTGAACTTTCAATTTGTGAATTTGAATTACAGAAATGCCAAATTTTTAATTAGGATTCATAATTCAAAACTTTTCCTAAATTGTTCACATATAAAACAACTTTTTGAGAAAAATAAATTCAAAAGATATCATACAAAACCCCATAGGTTTCAAAGAGAAAATAATACGACTCAAATGGCATGGATGAAAAAGCCAGCAAAACAATCATGAAAATCACCTGACAAGACAATTTTCACTGAATTATCATCTTCCAGCAATTTATGTGATGCAGGGAGAAGTGTCATAGAATCACAGTATAGTTTGGGTTAGAAAGGACCTTGAAAGGTCATATAGTCCAATCCTGCAATGAGCAGGGACAACTTCAACTA
>VWZK01017677.1:0-12121 GCA_013396935.1 Baryphthengus martii | reverse complement strand
CAATTATGTGATTTGGTGATTCTGTGATTCTGAGAATTCGTGCCTCAGCTGTATCAACTCCACAGAGGTCTGATGCCATCTCTCAAATCTGCCTACCCTCACCCATGGAACCCTGAAGTCCTGAATACAGAACTAAACAGCTCAGAAGAAGCAGGTTCTCCTTTTCTTGTACATCTACTTTCAGCCTAAACCATAAAATACAGAAGGCAGCATGGCCAGCAATGACAAACAAGAACATTTGTGTGAAATCTCAGAGGGTTTTGAAGTGGCTTTGTAGAAAAAGGTCAGCCCCTAGTGATACCGGTATTACATCCATACTAATGAGGCCATATATATGCATTTGGTAATTTTTGTCCCAGAAAGAGAGCAGAATCTCATGGAGGCTATTTTTCAGTCGAGCTGGAGCTTTACAGTGTCTGAGAGTACTCAACTGGACACATGCCCTTCTTGTATAAATATATTTCCCTTTGGGATATGGTCTTAAAAACAATAACACAAAAGATATGAAAGATAAGTACCTAAGGAAACACATGGTTTATTGGTATTCTCTACAGCGAGACAGAACAAAGACAGAGAGGACGAGTATAACTTGGCAATGAACAAACCTACATTTGGAGAGGAGGCAGCGTATGGTACTCTCAGTTGCCCTGCTCCTCTGGAAAGCCAATACAAGGACAACACAATACAGCGAAATTCAATCTCCTTGTTGGAATGAAAGCCACAAAATTGAAGCCTCATCCAAGCACCTCAGTAATAAGAGAAAGAAATTTCTGATCAATACACGAGCAAAAAGCCTTGCTGAGAAGCCAGATAACACAAGGGACAGCCACGAGAGTCTTATGTGTTCATGAATGGCCTTAAACTACTCCATGGACTGAGCTGGTAACCATCTATTCCCCTTTCCAAAGAGGGTTCCACAGATGATTTGGTGACTCTGAGCTAAGAGGTGAGTTAGTTTCTGACCCCCAGGCTCAAGAACTTTGTTCTTCATCTTTTAAGGCACAGACACTCTGTACCTCACTGACATTCCTCATCATCCACAAAAAAAAAAAAAATAAATAAAAAATAATAAAAAAAAAATTCAAAATATAGTTCTACTCTTCTATTACATCAGAACAGGATGAATATTAAATTAAATCATGAAGTTAACTTAAAAGGATGAAACTTCTGACCACTATTCTCTTTAGGAAACATACTCTGAATTCAAATATTTGTCTTTCACGGAACAGTAAGAATTATAATAATCCTCATGTTTTGTTTCTTTTTTAAAAAATGTCACTTTTTTCACAGAAGCTGGCAAATAGGAGAAAGCTACTGCACTGACTAGAACAAAAATAGGAAAAAATAAAAAGGGAAAAAAGTGCATGTAGAAATACAAGAAAAACTTAGAAGCTGATGCAGCATGATCTGGTGGACTTCCTTTGTCAAGCACATTCTCTTGTCTTTTCTGACTAAAACCATTTATTTTTATTCATTACTGAAAGGACAAAGAAGACTCCATCATTATTCATTAGATATAAACATAGAATAAATTGATCTTTGCACATCATATCACTTCAGACTTTAAATACACAGAGACGTGATTATATCAATATTCTCAAAGAAGACAACACTCTAATAACTGGCTTTACTAATTATAATTTTGCAACCCACTGTACTTTGAACACAGGAATCAGTTAGCCATAGCAAAGCCAAGTCCTCATAGGAAGAAGGGAGGCATTAGTATATCATTGTCTTCTTTCAGCTACGGAAACTGAGGCCAAGGGGTTACTGGCAGCAGCTGCAAAAGGAGGAGAAACTTAAACACCACATTCCTCCTGGCTGTCAGTCTAATCTTACAAGAATAAATGCCTAATTCACTTCTGAAACAGTATTTTGGAGAAAAAAAAAAGAAAATCATGGCCTGATTTCTGTGAGGATGTTTGAACTCTGTCAAGATACAGCTAGTCATCTGGAAGGTAAGCAACAGCTTTCTAGCTGTCTACCAAGCATGCTGTTGGCTTCTGTATGCTTACTTTTAAACTCACAACTGACTTTTGGGGTTGGTTTTGCCCATGCTTCTGAAAATATTACTTTTTCTCTGTCTCATCTGCACTGTAAAATAACTTTCACAGGCAGCAATGGCTCTCCAGAGTTTAGATATATGCTGGAGATTGCTGTTGCTCCTGTTGTTCAGGTTTTCTATTGGCAATGCAAAGAGGTATGTAAAGCCCAGGATCTGATTTACTTTTTTGCCCACAAGTTCTTGTCTCTTCCTCTTGACTCTAAAGACACCATTCATGAGTAAACAGCTAAAAGAAACAAATCCACTTCACATGTAGCAATGGGAGAAGACCTCAGCTGTTTGTAGTATTCAAGGTTTGAAAGAGAAGATAACAAGGAAGATGTCTTTCTTGAGGTTAAAAAACAGTTTGGTGTAACAGTCAAGTCTACAACAGGGGACTGTAATTCTCAAGTGACATCTCTACACTAGCACACCATGCCTCTCAAATATCTGTAGTAGAAGAGTAGGAATGACTGTACATTCCCCTCCTCTAGCAGTGCCTTGTCCTGTAATGATTAGCGATCAGCCCTTCTCAATATCCTTCTTGTAACAACCACATGACATATAAGTCCTTCTTGCTCCCTAAATATTTTGTAAGGAAGGGAAACACCCTGTGTAAGCAGCAACCGAATCCTGGACGTCTGTGGTTACCAAACGGGAATATGTCAGAGATGTCTGTCCTCACTGACTGAGCTCTTCTCAGGGTAATCAAAAGGAGCATGTCTAGGCAAGATGACATATTACTAGGCTCACAGAAGTCACTGACAGAGGTCTTGCTATGCACCTCTCTTAATTAAACAACAAATTCCTTCCTAGAATCCTCTGAAGTAGGAGTACTGCCTCCAAACTGAAACTGAATTTATCTCCCTCATTTTTTTGTCACTTATCTCCACTTGAGTTATGCATTCTGATCTGGAACTGCACTCACAGAGGCTAATCTCCTACTGGTTTGTTTACTAGGCAGCTCAGACTCTATCTCCAGTTTTAATAGCGATCTGCTTGTGACATGTGTGAATCAGGATGTAAATAGATTTAATGATAATGATACCAGAGTAGGTAGATCCAAACAACAATTCTAGGATCGAAACAACATTACCAGAAAATTTACCTGAAACTTTCTTCAAAGCCAACAAAAAGAACAATAAAAGTCAGAAGAAGCCAAAAATATTCTGAAACTGAGCATCTTTATTGTACACCACAGTGGAAAACAACCTGCACCATCTTTCACAAAAAAAACATAATTGCATGAGACAGTTACACCTAGGAAGATTTTTACTATAACACAGGAAATCAAACTTTATTTATTTTTTTTTCCCTTGCTCTGTCCTTTAACCTTGAGTTCTGTCAGACACCAGAACTGCATTGTTGCAGTGCAGCTGCAGGACAATATTGGGTTAGGATACACAGGACCCCAGCTTTATTCCCAGCATAACATTTGCTTGGGAGTTGCCTAATTTCTTTGTCTCTTGTGGTTTTTTTTAGTATGGTCCTTGGTATTTTAAAAGATAAGCAGAGGATTTCCACGGGACACTATGATCAATTACAGCAGCAGGTTACCACAAACAAAATTTTTTTAACATAACAGAGACTCAAGACCAGAAAAATAAGAGGAAGCCACTCACACCTGCATCCACAGATTAAGGACTTGGCTCATGTCTGTGTTTGACAAGTTCTGCCCAGTCAGGCAGCAGTAGAAGACACATAAAAGTAAATATATATGCTAAACTCCACTTTCTGAAGTACCAGCACCATGACTGAGGTTTTAAGTTCAACTTCTTTTGTAAATTCTGACATTGGTATGATCCTGCTGAGACTCACTACATATTGAAATTACTACAAGGAGGATATGTCAGCCAGTTCAGAATTCAAGCATAAATACCAGTGACCTTACTATGAGCTAATCATCTAATTGTATTGTTTAATAATGAACTCCAGCTTTCTGAGTTCATAGGTTCTTAGGAAGGACATCTTACTCCCTAGATATGAGTGTTTAGAGAATTTGATGTGAGGCAAGGGTCAGCTGTACCAAAGAGTGTGGGAGCCATGAGGAGTCCCTTAGGGGAACATCTGCCCTGTGCAATTGAAGCCAAACAATTATCTGCATGAGGAGAGGTTGGTGTTTGCAAGCAAGCAGTGGCAGACAAGAATAAGCAACAGAATCATGTTTTGAAGAAGATTGAATTATTAGTCATAAAATATAACCCCTAAAATATCTACCTTGTAAGTCCAGTTTGATCTTCCATATATTTATTTGATTTTGTGATCCTTAATAGTACAGATAAGTTTTCAATACATCCTAAAACTACACAGGTATTCTCTGTTTTAACAGCTGGAATTGTTTGAGATATTCTGGTGCCTGGTAGTAAACAATAGCAGCAAATGTTTTGTAATCTCTGCAGCAGGAAAAGATCTCACTGAAAGAACCTGCTGCTGTGTTATGGGCATTTGCAATAATCACATTTAGGAAGAGAATTTGACATCACTTGTTCAATGTGATTGAGCTATTGCAGAGGCTCATGCTAGTTAATTAATCACCAGGATTGCTGAAGGAGAAGAATCCTTTCCAGATGGATTTATAGGCATAGATGGAACAAGTCTGAGAACTTTTTGTGCTTCCCCTCTGTGTGCAGAAAGGAGTCAATTGTGAGGATGGCAATAATGCAATTGGTGGTCAGAAATGGGCTAACAGTGAATCACTCTTCTTCTGGAGCTGGAAAGCTCACTCTAACCTTGAATAAATAAAACCCTTTTGTGGATTTCTTCTGCAAAAGTTAAAATCAAGATGGAAAAATCGTAACAAGTATCAGGCTCTGAAGTATAGTGACAGCTAGAATAATTTGTTCAGTATTTAGAACGTTCTAAAATTCACTGCTGTTTTTAAAGATCTCCTTAGGCAATATGAAAAGAAATATGTGGATTGACAGTTTCCTATCATTAATGTAGATGAGATCTTCTTTTGTTGTCAATAACAATTACCTGTGATGAGTACCTTCCAAAATCTTCCAAAGCACTTTTTATTTCTTAAGGCCCTGATCTGATGAAGCATGCATAATAGTAAGCTTAAAAACAGTGCTTCTGCATGAAGCAGGAACACTAATAATGCAGTTTTTGTCACACCCCCATAGGATAACCCTTCTCTTTCTCAGACAACTGGAATTCCAGTAGGGATGGGTTTTGCACTGCAGAAACTCAGTGCGCTTTCATCAATGCATTAATAACAAAGCAGGGAAAGCACTGTATCAAAGAGGAAAAGAGAAAAAAAATTCTTTATAGGAAAGTTAAACATCCAGGCAACAAGACAAGAGTCTGACATAAGCTCATATAATTTCTCAGCAAGTTGTGCAGACCCCTACAGCCTTCAAGTAGGCTAGACTGGTTGGAACTTGTACCAGCATCTTACAAAGTCAGAAGAAAGTCCTCCTGTTGAATGTAGTGCATAGTAGATTAGACTTAACAGTTAGTTGACTAATTATTCTATACTTGGGAAGATGCCTAATGCAGCTTGGTTACTGGATCTAAGCAATCTTCCAAAACTAGTAAGTATTGATAGACATACAAAAAACTAAACTGAATGCCAAAGCTTTTCAAGTAGGATTTTGACAGAAATGTCTTTATCATGATCCTAGGGAGACAATTCTGATAAGTCCAGCTACTTACGCAGGTTCTCAGACTCTCAGTCACCTTGATCCTTGGCTGTTCCTGCAATCATGGGCTTTCTCTTAACTTCACTTCTGGCAGTTTACCTTCAGATCACAGCTTTTTCATTTATTTCTTAGATCAAAATTTCCCATGACAGCCCAAACTGGAACATTTCTCTTTCCAAATGTCTACCATTACTTTAAAGCAGTCTGTACAGATTTTGATTAAGGAAACAGGATGACTGATTTCCAACAAATATGACAACATTTTCTGAAAGAAACAGCCCCTGTCTTTGAGGCACAGCAATAGTAATTTGATTAAGCAGCAACACAAGTATCTCTGGGTTTATATTCTTTTGTTGGATTTTAAATAGACTATCAAATTGGAAATGGGGAGAAGCAGGATTCATATTCTGGTGCTGCTTCCTCCTTCTTTCCCTCCCCTGACTCTTCAGATCCTAATACACAAGTATTTCCTACTATTCTCCAAGTAAGGATGTTGACACAGGTTTGCTCATGAAAGCTACAGATAGAAATTAATATGCCCAAAGGCATATTTACCTGAAGGCTAATTCCAGGAAGCAGTCAAGCATGTGCCTGACCTGAAGGACATAAGTATATGCTTCAGTGACTTTTTTAACACTGAGGTTTGGAGAATAGAATCTAGAAAAATTCTTCTGCCCATATCTAACTCACATTCCTAACTGGCAAGGGCTATTTACTATTTCAATATATATTCCAGTCCATAGCAGATGGAACTGTATTCTTTTGAAGAATTCTTTCTTTTTCCTCCAAAGAAACACAGACTTCCTATACCCAGACACACTCACACACTGATATGGCCATTCAAGTGGAAAAGTGTTATTCAAGCTATTGATTTAACTCAGATGAAGCAGGATCTCCTAATCCCAATGAATCAATCCCTTTTTCAGCTCCCAGAAATTGGAGGGAGAGGTTAGAGGGAGGGGCAGGGGAGGGCGCTCCTGATTTCAATCACAGACTCCTTTCTGGGTACAATGAGATTATTTTGCACTAGAGTTAGCTGCAATGGAAGATATCACATAGGGTTGAATCTGTGAACTACCTATATGCAAGAAATGAAAACATGGAAGAATTTGTGTTCTATGTCCTTAAACCTACTCCAGGAAAAAAGACAACGGTTTTAAGGATAATCCTCTTTTGAGGAGGAAGAGAGGTATATGTTGCAGTGCACAGACAAGGAGAACGATTTAATGGAGCATTCTTTTCTGTTTCATTCTAAAAAACTGAAGAAAAAATCTGTATAAGAAAGCATATCTTCCCAAGAATAATCTGTGACATTTATTTAAAAGGTATTTGATAATGGTTACAATCACATTTTTACAATCACATTTCTGAACCTCCTACCAGTGGCATCTATCAGGATGAAATAGTATCAGTGACGTGAACAGCATGACAGCATTATGTAAGAGATTATGAAGCAGTTTCAGACCTGCTTTGATACAGCATTAACAATCAGCAGGAAAAACTTTGTTTAATATTTCAACATGTTTAAAAGTTAAACACTGATTCCTCTGATGATGCAAAAGCCTGAGCAGTACAGAGACAGAAAGAGGGAGACATTTTGAGTCTTTTGCCTACAACACAGGATTATCACAGAAACCTTGTCAAAAAACATCCTTGCATTCCGACAAGATGACCAGCATCAGCAGGAGACTTGACTTGCATCTATTTCCAATGCATTTCTTTATGTCCACATGTTGTCTTTCCTTTCATTTGCATGGCTTGAAAATGGAGTTTTGTGTGTAGGCAAAGTGAAGCAATTTTATAAAGCCCAAATGGAGACAGAAAATCCATCTTCTGGGTCTTTGGCGCAAACATGGACAAAATTTATTTCCTCCAGAATCTGCAGCTCTTGAATGAGAAGGGCTTACTCTTCCATCTCAGGAAAAACCTCAGAACAGTAGCAGAGTAAGGCCTAATATTAATATTTACTACTCCCTGGGGAAGATGGGATAAGAAAATGTACCCGTTGAAATACACTGGGGACAAATCAGCCAGGTTCATGCTTAGAGACTGCAAAACCGTTACCAGCCTGGATGAAAGTGAGAGGACTATGGTTTCTTTTAATGATAATGCTCTTTTTCCACAGACACATTGTCAATACAGGGCAAATATCTGATTACTTTATGATGTTACAAACTCCTCCAAATTTCCTCTGTGTTTCCTTTAACCCAAGGCACGCTTCCCATTCACAACCATTCCTTCTTTATTTTCAGGAGTTCTGTGTTTTCAAAATGAAAGCACTGAAATACTCTGAAAATGCAAACAGACTTCTAGACATTTGAGCTTCATTACTATGAAGCTCAAATGGAAGCTATGAGCCATTGGCAATGCTCCACATCATCTCCTATAAATGCCAGATATTATGAGAACATTGTATTCTGGCCTCAGTATCCGTGGACTCATCCAATATAAGAATGATGGTGAAGAGTATCCCCACAGTATCTTTTAGAGAACAGACTTCTTTGCCCATCATTTCTTTGGGCTGATCCCCTCATTCTAGAGGATAAGTACATATTCTCCCAATATTTTAACTATATGGAAGACAGAATCTATTTCAAAATGCTGTCAGACATTTTAAAGTACCTGACAAACTGTATCACATCTTAATCCGTTAGAGCCGGCCTCCTAGCCAGTATTTCAGGAGAAAATGAGAATAATGTACACATTAACAATTAGGATTGCTTCTACTATTGTGTGTGAGTAATAATCAACCAAAGAACTTACTCCATCAATAAAGGAAACTGTACCACTGTCAGGACACATATTATCATCTTGGAATTCAAGGGATCTCTCAGGTCTGTACAAAAAATTTCACATATACAAAAAAATTGTTTCCTTCTCATAAATCTGCCAAAGTAAATTAGTTCTATTAGCGTGAAGAGCATAGAATTTGTTTCATTGAAGTTGCCACTGGAATTGTGATTACTAGAATGGGGAACAACCTCCTATAAAAAAGATCACAAATCTAAGACTAAATCCTGGTGGGAATTAGGGAACATCACTACAAATATTTCACTGTCATTTGCTCGTGGAAATTCAGTCCTATTTTTCAAATATGTTTGTCATACTTTATTCCTGCACTCTATTAATCAAAATCATCAGTCATAAAATCATCATCACATTGTTGTGTAATTAACTAAGTTTAGATAATTTGGGTAATGACGCCTATATTATTTAAATATTCTTACTACAAGGAGATATGTGAACAGTCAATTTCCTGCTGAATGTTTAATACATTTCTAATAGGTTGTTTATGCAGTTTTTGGTGGCACACTAAATCACACAATCTTTAACTGTGGCACTAAGATTGATTCAGCTTTGCAGTGGGAGTAGAAAACTGAATACACGAGTGGCACCAAAGGCTGAAAAATGCGTAAGTTAAGATACAATACAGCTGTGCTAGAACTTGAAAGAATACGGAATATTTTCCTGTAAAACTCAGATCTCATAGGATAAAGCAACTTGCAGGATCAAGATATTAAAGCACGGACAGGACTCCAAAGTACTCCTGTTTTCTTTCTGTTGTTTTTTGTTAGTTGTTTTTTTTTTATTCCCCCATCCCTGTCTGTCCGTTTTGAGATCATAGAATCTTAAAATATTTTGTGCTGGAAGGACATTTAAAGGTGATTGAGTCCATTCCCCCTGCAGCGAGCAGAGATATCTTCAGCTAGATCAGGTTGCTCAGAGTGCCATCCAACCTGGCCCTGAATGTTTCCAAGAATGGGGCATTGATCACTTCTCTGGGGAACCTGGGCCAGTGTTTTACCACCATCATTGTAGAAAGTTTCTTCCTTATATCTAGTCCAAATCTACCCCCTTTAAGTTTAAAACCATTACCATGTGTCCTGTTGCAACAGGGCTTGCTAAAAAGCCTGTCCCTCTCTTTCTTATAGGATCCCTTTAAATACTGAAAGGCTGCAATAAGGTCTCCACTGAGCCTTCTCTTTTCTAGGCTGAACAACTACAACTGTCTCAGTTCGTCCCTATAGAAGAAATGTTCCAACCTTCTGATCATTCTTGTGGCCCTACTCTGGACCCGCTTCAACAGCTCTATGTTTTTCATGTGTTGAGGAGTCGAGAGCTGGACACAGTACTCCAGGTGGGAGTCTCACAAGAGCAGAGGAGCAGAATCGCCTCCCTTGATCTGCTGGCCACACTTCTTCTGGTGCAGCCCAGGACATGGTTGGCTTTTTGGGCTTCCAGGGCACATTGCTGGCTCATGTTCAACACTTCATCAACCAGCACCCTCAAGTCCTTCTCTGCAGGGCTGTTCTAAATCCACTGATCACCCAGCCTGTATTTGTGCTTGGGATTGCTCTGACCCAGATGCAGGACCTTGTACTTGGCCTTGTTGAACTTCATGAGGTTGGCATAGGCCACCTCTCCAGCCTGTCAAGGTCCCTCTGGATGGCATCCCTTCCCTGCAGCGTGTTGACTGCACCACACAGCTTGGTGTCATTGGCAAACTTGCTGAGGGTGCACTCAATCCCACTGTCCATGTTCCCGACAGAGATGCTAAACAGCACCAGTCCCACTACTGATCCCTGAGGGACTCCACACATCACAGGTATCCTCTTGGACATTGAGCCATTGATCACAACTCGTTGAGAGTGGCCATCTAGCCAATTTCCCATCCACCAAATGGTCCATCCATCAAAGCTGTGTCCTTCTAANTTCCCATCCACCAAATGGTCCATCCATCAAAGCTGTGTCCTTCTAATATAGAGACCAGGATGTCATGCAGGACATTGTTGAACGCTTTGTACAAGTCTGGGAAGATGACGTCCATTGCTCTTCCCTTATCCACTGATACTGTGACCCCATCATAAAAAGCCACCAAATATGTTAGGCAGGATTTGCCTTTGGCGACGCCATGTTGTTTGCTACCAACCACCTTCTCATTTTCCATGCACCCTAGCAGAGTCTTCAGAAGTATCTGTTCCATTATCTTGCCAGGCACTGAGGTGAAAGTGACTGGCCTATAGTTTCCTGGGTTATCCTTACCTCCCTTTTTGAAAATATGCCTTATGTTTCCCCTTTTCCAGTCAGTGGGAACTTCACCAGACCTCCATGACTTCAAATATGATGGAAAGTGGCTTTGTAACTTTTTCTGCCAGTTCCCTCAGGACCTGAAGATGATTCACACCCAGTCCCATGGACTTGTGCATCTTCAGGTTCATTAGATGGTCTCAAACCTAGTTATCTCTTACAGTGGGCAGATATTCATACTCCCAGTCCCTTTCCTTGCCTTCTGCATCTTGGATGGGTTGGTGATGAACCCTGTCACCCAGACTCTAGAGACCAGCAGATAAAATGGAGGAAATAAAGCTATAGATCTTTGTGGTGACTTGTTCAGGGCTAAATAGCAGTTTGGTCTTGGAAGCTGTTTCTTTTTTTCTCAATGAGAGGTGCACGGAGAGGGTTGTATTGCACTCTTACATAGTAGAGCCTTCTCTGCTTGTCAGAGGTAGCTTTCAGCTTGTCATTTGCTTGATATTGCTAGTGCTGCAATAAGCTTTCCAAGCATTCTTGACAAGTATATGTTCTTTGTCTACCTGAACCTACCTCTGTTCCTTCTAGTTTTCTGGTTTTAAAACATATATGCTACATTAAAACAATCAGTGGAATTTTCCAAGGGGACAAGGCACTCTGAGCTGAGAAAGTAAATGAAAATTAATGAGGAAAGTAAGAAGTATTGTGTAAATGCAGAAGCTTTATCCTCTGAAAATTACTGTGGCATCAAAGTCCCCAGATGAATAAAAAGAATGAGCAAACATTTCATCACAGACTCTCATCAAAACTTCAAATAGAATTTTTACATCCATATACTATCATGAAGTATTTATAATTATTGTGTCAGGAAATCTAGCTGGTGATTCTCAGAAATCAAAGGATTAAAAATGAAAGAAATATAAATGAATAAATAATTATAGACTCACTCTGTGCATTCTCTAAACCTGGGGTGTCAAAGTTTTTCTGTAGCAGAGTATGACTGATGTTTTCAATTGAGCTCCTTAGGAGACAAATACAAAATGTACTAGCAGAGCAGGGAAGACTTGCTTGTGTAGAGCTCCTAGTCAAATAAGTAGGAGTGCTAGCTGTGCAGCTTAATATCTGTGCCCTGGTAATTAGGAGTAGGTTGGGTTTTTTTAAGATATTGAGGCACTAAATAAATAGGTAAGAGTTTGGTATCTAAATATCTCTCAGGATGTCACCTTTGCTCAAGTGGATAGTTATGTTTAGCTGCAGCACGTAAACATTGAGATATACATAGGGCATTGCTGCATAAGGAAATCCTTAATTCTGAGTGAGGGCTTGAGCTTTCTTCATAGGGTGTCAACAGAACTAGAATCAGAATCATAGAGTGAATCATAGAATGGTTTAGGTTGGAAGG
>VWZK01017675.1:25142-144164 GCA_013396935.1 Baryphthengus martii | reverse complement strand
TATGTATTGTTTTATTTTATATTATATTATACTACATTATATTCTATTACATTTACTATATTATATTTTTTATATATATATTATTCTATATTATTCTAAATAAAACTTTAGGGTTTGATGGAAACTTTGAAATGCAGGAAGCCATGAAAAGATATCTTTGCTTTTTAAGAAAGTTTTTAGAGAAATTTATGTATTTCATATACATGTTTTTTATTGTAATCACTTCTCTCAAAGAAACAATCCACATACCTATCTTACGGAGGAAGCTCTTCAGTGGTAACTACTATCTCGTCTTCTAATAGAAAAATGACATCTCTATCATCAATGTCAAAATACTCTGTAATAAGTCATAGAAAAGACTTATTTTTGCGTGTAGACGTGTAATCAATTCTAAAAAACATAAGATATCAAAGGCAATGTGCATTTCTATACAGATATTGATACAGATATATTGTTTATCTTACTAGTTGTATAGATACTGTGAGCTGCGGAACAAATTGAATTTTTTTATCTGCCTACAGCCCTTAAAGAAGGCTACATTTCTCATTATGCATTTATCACACCCTCTGACATTTTGTGCTTTCACTCAGAGAATCTGTCTTTTATGTTTTAGGAAATAAAACTCAGCCTCACTAAATATAATAATTAGAAGAAGTATGACCAATTGCTTTCCTCTAATGAAAGACGAATGTTCCTAGTTTCTTGCTCTTCACTTCTACTTTTCAGTATGTCTGGTACTGGGAGGGGGAAAAATAAAAAAAAAAAATACTTCAGGAAGAAAGAGTCTTTTGATTCATAAGACTAGTTTCCAGCCTTCACAATTATGTATTTCATATATTCCACGTGACAAAATGGTCAAGTTGCTTCTTATTATTAGGATAATGAACCAACCCAGCACATTTACTGAATAATCTAGAATCTCACTCCCATATGCTTATTGACTCTCAATTCTACAAAATAATTCAACATTTTCTGCACGTAGACATTTGTTTTTCTGTTAACATTGTTCTACAGCTTAAATAGACATTCAATAAGAATGATGGGGAGAGTCTTTTTAGCAGGGCCTGTTGCAACAGTATAGGGGGTAATGGTTTTAAACTAAAAGATGGTAGATTTAGACTAGATATAAGAAAGCCATTTTTTTTTACAATGAGAATGGTGAAACACTGGAACTGGATGCCCAGAGAGGAGGTAGAAGCCTCATCCCTGGAAACATTCAAGGTCAGCTCAGACAGGGTTCTGATCTCATTAAACCTGATCTCATTAAAGTTATCCTTGTTCACTGCAGGGGGGTTTAGAGTAAATGAACTTTAAAGATCTCTTCCAACCCAAAGCATTCTGTGATTCTATGATTCTCACTCTGCCAATGCTTTTCTCTTTGAGCAGAATGAAAAGACAGTACAATTCCTTTATTCTACAGGGTTAAATACTGAGAATATTTTATAATACCTGTGTAAGACAGAGTCTCTATCTCCCCAGCTTTAGCTACTCATCTCTTCCTTTTGGAATTCATATTTCGATCATAAGCGACCAAAACTACAAACAGAATTCCAGGTGAGATCTTACTAGTATCATGTACATTAACTTTAATATTTTCTTTTCACTCCTAAACAGCTGTACTACATCCTGACATATCTTTACACTTGTCTTTTTTCATTGTGATGTCACATTTATGGCTTTAGTCATCCTGAGACTAATAAAGCCAGATCTCTCTCTTCCTCTGACACTTTCAATTATAACTCCCAGCTTATAACAGAAAAATCTTATTAGTTCCTAATTAGACTTTGTACTACACAATTTTGTTTCACTCGTCCTTGCTTCTCTGACTTTCCAGATCTGACTTTCCCATCTTCTACTAGCCAGCTTCCCTGCCTTTATTTTTATACTCAAAGAAATATTTCCAAATGCCTCCAAGTTAAGCCACAGTTCAAAATCACTTTCTTTCAGCAGTAGCACTGATCTGAATTCAACTAATCCAAGAGGGGGGAAAAAACCACTCTTTTTTTCAGCCGTATCAGTTCCCCTATCCATCTTATCATATAAGTTCTTCTACCAACAGCTAACATCTGGATGAAAACAAGCCCAGGAAAGGAAGATGTGCTTCCTTCAATGACAATGTAAAGTACAGACGCATCAGACTTCTCTGAAGGCATTAACCTGTAGTTCTTCACTAGCCTCAGCCTACCTAAAAGTTGATTGCCATGATCTTTGCTTCACTATTAGCCTTTATCTTTTCCTGGCTCCACACCTCATTACACTGCTTTAAGAAGCTAAGAAAGCAGACCACCACTCTTCTGTTGCCAGTATCAAATACCAGTGCGTTGACAGGGCTGAGCAAATGGTCAGAGGAAGAGGAGAACCTATGGAGGGGCTGGGGAATGCAGCTACTGATGGCAGAAAGGTGGAAAACCTGCATCCAGTAACTTAATCTGCAAATGTTGTTTTATAGCTCTTATATGGTAAGATCTTGCTGTTCTGAGAAGACCAGATCTTTTTCTCCTTTTCCCTTTCCTTGCTATTCCTATTCCCCACTCCCAACCATGCACTCCTACTCCGCGCATTGTTCAGCCCCTTTGTGAATTGACTGTACCCACCTCAGCGCAAACAACCACCTGAAACACAGCGAGCGACTGTGCATGTGCATTGTGTGAAGGGAACACCCAACAAGGAGGAGTGAGGCATGAAAGCAGAACCATGCAGCTCTTTTTTTCTGCATCTCCTCTTCTTTTCAACTATTTTATCTACAGACTTTTAATATAAACTATTAATTAGTAGTACTAATTACACATAACTAATCAAAGTATTTGAGTTGCTGGCTATAAACCAAGTGGAATGCTACTCAGTGTTAAAAACAACATGTCATTTTAAATGCATGAAATGCTTTTAGAAGTTGGAAAGACGTAAATCTTTAAGTCAGCTAGATTCTGCAATGTGAGCTCATGCTAATTTTGATTGTCTAGTTGTGTCAGTTAGAAAAGTTTGGGGTAAAGTGTGTCTTTTCTTCTCTTTCGAGCTTCTGAAGCAGCAATATACTGGGACCCTGCAGCATTGAAATACAGTCACCATCTTATGATATTCACTCAGAGTGCAGGTATACTTGCTGATATAGAAATATATCATTAAATAAGGTATCTTGTCCAAATATGATTTAATTATTATTTGTATAAAGACAAAATTCTGCTTTAAAAAGTCATGAAACTTTAATAAGGACAGAAGGCAGTAGAGTGAGAAGACTTGTGAAACTAACCCTATGTTTAACTCCAGGGTAGCATTTGAGAAAATGTCCCACAGTTATATCATGACTTGAGAATGGAGAATGGAGAACAGGCTCTGACACAGTGAACCTGCTGGCTATATAAAAAAGTTATTTTTAAAAGTGGTGTTTCCTTACACCTTGAAAACTCTGCTCCAGTCAGCACTTCTTCAAAACTGATCAACACACAATGAAGAGTAGTTAATTTTTCTTTTCAAAATATGTATTAGAAGTACTAAAACATATTCTTACCCTGCACAGGAATTTTCTTTCATTTAGAAGAAATCATGCAAATAGCAATCAAGGGATATTTTGCCAATCAAAATGCTATAGTGCCATTACAATTTAAAATATTCTCAGCACTTTTGCTAATTGAAAGCTACAGTTAAGTATTGCAACCTTTCTGTTCTATTCCAAGGTAGTTTATGTTCATGGTTACTTAATTCTTTCAAGAAAAAAAACCAAAAACCAAGAACACAAAAATTCTTTTATTCAGCTTAAAAAATAACTCCTGAGGAGGAGGAGGTCAAGCAAGAAAATCTTCAGACTCGAAGTTTAAGTGCTGACAACGTATAAATACTAACTGAAGACAGAAGTAAATTAAAACATTCCAAAATTCTCAGTTAATTTACCTTTATGTGCCTCAGCACACATTTAATCTTTTATATTCCCTAACTACTCACCTATCTGATGTATTCTCAGCAATGCTATCCATTGTTCATCTAAGTTGTGAACTCCAATTAGGGCCAGAAAGAAGAAAAGTTTTGCTATTTCATTTATTTATCCATTGTTAAAGGAAAATTAGCACAAGGATGTTCTCTAATATAATGGCATACTTTGAGTATTTCATTCTGTAAATTTTAAATTATTTGTCTAACCTAAATGTGTTCCTGCTTTAGAAATCAGATTCTCTTTTTCTTATGTATGTCTTACTTGAATACCACTATCAGCTCATACCGTAGCTCCATCTTTAGTCTTTTCTTAAAGAAATTTGAAAAGTTTCACAATAAGAATTCTGGAATAAATTCTAGCCTCAACTAGAAAATATATTGCATAATTTTGTTGCCTTTCTCTGTCTTGCCATTTTTCACTAACTTTTTCACTTTTTTTTTATAATTCAGACATTAGTATGCAACTTACCCCTCAGAATACTTTATCACAATCTATTATGTCAATGTAAAATAAATCTTTCTAACAAGTCAATTTTTAAGGCATCAAAAATATAGTACTAAAAGCAGTGCTGTAAGTCACATGTTGACATGTTAACCAAATGACACTTCTAGGATTAGAAATAAAAATATATCAGGAATTAAATATCTGATATGCAGTGACTATTATATCATTATTGAACATTGCAGTTTTACATAAATGATTGACTTTATCTGCTTAAAGTTTTTGTGTGATATCCATCAGTATACAATATATAACAGTACACAAACTATCTGAATACATTGGTCTGCAGTCGTACTTTGTGTCTCTCATTTTTAACTTTATTAATTTGATAAGACATTCATTAGACCTTCAGTAAATTTTTGACTCTCCATTTAGCATTTACTTTTTGTACACAAGGTATAGAGCAACAAAGACAGCTAGGGAGATAAATTACGTAAATCTCTTTAAACCAAAACCATGTGAATTTTAAGAAATCTTCAGAATATTCCTGAAAATAATATTGTCTACATAGGTTTAGCCACAGTTTTATTTGTTTATACAAAAGTTTGTAATACATATTAAAATATATTACCACGTTTCAGATAGATGAACAAAAAGACTACTCTCATAATCCATTTCATAATCCAGAAAACTTGAGAGGCATGTATAGGATAATACAGGATAAAATTTTACATAGAAAATGAACTGTGATAAGAAATATACGGGAAATGAGGACAATTTCAAAACTGTCCACATTAGGTGCAGGTAGATTTTTCCTCAACACATTAAAAATCAGAGAGGTTTAACTGACAAGATTGCAAAGAATGTTACCCCAAATCACCCCTTTTAAATAAATCTTCCAAGTCTGAAGAATAGCCTTTTCATGACACTGAACACAGCATCTCAGTGTTCGGACGTGAGAGTAAGACTATAAAAGGAACGACAGCTAGAACATATCTGCCCTAAACAAATTATTTCAAAAGGCATTTTGTATTTTGAAAGAAAATTCACAAAACAAAAGAAAAAAAACAACCCTGCAATTGTTTGGAGAGATGTGTTATAAACAGGGTGAAGGTTAGAAAAAAAAAATACATTAAAGGAACTAAACCTGGATTTTAATTTCATAAGCAGATTGATGCTAATGGTCATAAGCCTGACATGCTACTTGGTTTTGTTCAAAGGTGGCATATTTATGCCTTACTGGTACCATAGTGCCTTTTGTTCTACCGTATGTTTAAAAGCAAATCTGAAAACAGCATTATTATCAAAAATTGCAAGCAGAACTACAGATGGACTGAAATCCTAATCTTAAAGAAATTAATCAGCTGATTTTTAAAGTAAAAAGATTCAGAATCAAGAGAAGTAATCATCCATCATGCAAAACAATTATCTATTTTTTTGTCCATTAGGCCAATGTTTTTTTCCTAAGCTCGTAAGCGAAACAGGTAGAAAATATGAAACAGTTGGAAAAACATAAAACATAAAAAACATGAAAGAGTTGAAAGACATGAAACAGCTGGAAAATTTGTGAGTTTATATGCCTAGGAATAACAACTTCATAGCACACTGGAGCTTAATTCAAAAGCACCTTGTACACTGTAGAGAGCTACAACTGAAACTCAGAGCTGTCCTGCTGGATCAGTATGGTCTTCCTTTCAAGCTAATTAGAATCAGGCTATTTAAGTTTCTTCAAATCCCTCTTTTGGATGTAAGGTTGTACCTTCACATGGTGTTGCTCTTTGTTATATGTATTTATCACTGCTTGGAACCAACTTAGAGACCTACCTTTTGGATAATGAAAACATGCCTTAACATAAGTACATATTCATTTATATACATATGTATTATATTAGAGAAAATTTGTTTACAAACATATATATAAAAGTATGAGGATGAGTAACAGAGTCTAGTATCAGACTCAAGTTCCCAAGTCACTGGAAACAAGCGCATGCGGCAATAAGGTACACTGCGGAAGCAGAAAACAGTAAATAGCAGAATATCTTAGCCATAAGGAACTATAAATTCTTAAGCTGGAATAAATGCAGGTGGCAAAAAGACTTAAAACTAGAGTCAGGCCAAAGGTTCATCTAGTGTCTTTTGTCCAACACAGGCTAAAAGCAGATGGAAGATGTGATCACCTCATCTGCAGATACACTTTTGTTACTGAAACTCAAATTCACTAGATATGCATATGCATGCACACACATGCATGCACATGCACAAAAGGCAGGACAGAACAGGCTGTAAAAACAGCATTATGGCAAATTCCATCCAGGAAAATATACAGTAAATTAACTGTTAAGGAGCAGCATATCTCTCCTTTCTCTTTCTGGAATAGCTTTGTTGTAATATTGCTAAAACTAAGATGTAAAATTCTGATCACACTGAAATCAGTAATTCACAAAACTCCCTTCAACAAACCCAACACTTTACCTGGGTTTTCACTTATATGTATTGTTCACCAGTACTTATTTTAGCTTAGCAATAATTCACTTTCCAAGTGTATAAAAGTAGAGTTTACAATAGACCTTAGAAAAGTGACAATGGCGTATGCAGTAATTGCTACCATGAAAGCCACTGTTTCTCATTTTTCATGGCTTCAAGAAAACCAGTAGTAAATTTGTCTTTAATTCTGAACCCCATAACGTAAAACATTTTATTACAGCATCTATCTGATTCCCTACAATTATGTTTGGGAATGGTTTGTCAATTAAATTGAGAATGATTCCATGCTTCCTTGAGATGATATCAATAAATTACTGCAAATTAGCTACCAAATAAGCCCCATGTTGCTGTTGCTAAATGTTTCATTTCCACAAGCTCTTTAGAGAGCCAGTGCATTATCCCACTGAACTACTGAAATATGGAATTATGTGGTATTAAAGGTGAGGTATGTCTTTATAGAGCCTATTGAATGCTTTCAAAAATAAAGACCTATAGCCTTACATTGTTTAAAAGCATTTTCTCTCTTTCTTTAAACCCTTTAAAAAGCCTATGAAGGTTTTAATATTCACAGGATTTACACACAGGTGAAATAATAGAAGCATGGTTCTCAGAACAAAAAGATTTGCCTTGTATTATAGAGCTCTCTAATACCGGAGCTCTTCTGAAAGGGTTGATTAATCATACTGTTTAAAGGTTGTGACACATTTATGCTCAAACTAATGCAGGCAAAGCTAGTAATTCAGTTACAAACCTGTAGAAGAGACAGCTCACATGTTGGAACACTTGATTTTAAATCCTGGACCTCTTTGGACCCTGCCCGTTGGTTTGTGTTGATGCCAGTTAATTAGTGCATCTTAACTCTTTTGTGATTTGTGTGTTAAGAAAAAAAAAAAAAAGTCCTAATTTGTTGTTATTTGGATTTACTTTGAAAAGCCTTTGTCATTTAGTTAGAACTATAAAAACTGTAAAAACTAAGGATAATAACTCATACCGTACTCCTTAGCTAAGAGCATAAAATTTTAAACTAAAAAAAAAAAATGCAATCTGCAGAGCATTTATTTAAAACACAGAAATAGGTGTTGACCATAAATACACTGAAGATGTCAGCCTAATTTATAAATAAGTATTTAAACGAGTTTTATTAAATTCTGATCATAGATCTTCAAACTTTTATAGACTCAAAATTTATCCAAGGTAGAGCACTATGTAAATTTGCATAGAGAGACACTGAATATTTGGTGCCATCAACACCATAGAACCCTTGGAGTACAGTTAGGCTGACAGTGGGCAAGGAAAAGGTCATAGTGGCATATGCCAAGTAAAAGCTTCTCTAGCCAGTTCATCCAAGCCTGAATATTGACCTTTCAATTAATTTGCCTGACAAGTTTTCAAAGTATTTACCCATGAAATATACGCCTTGCTGCATCTCTTTCTGCACCACCCTTCTACTAAAAAGAATAAAAATGGACTGCACCCATGATTTCACCTTCCCACAGCTTAAACTGAAAACTGCGGCTGCAGCAGCTGACTCCAGGAGCATTGCTGGAAGGAGGAAGATGTTGATGAGGCAGCACTCACTCTATCCTGCCTGTCCTATGCACAGCCAGTATTGGAAAGAAGGGAAATCCACATAAGCATAAGCTATGAATTAGGTCTTTGGCTGACAGCTTTGTCCTAGAGTCAGATTGGCCTGCAAAAGCAGACCACTTCAGAGGGGTCTTTAAACCAAGAATACAGGAGTCTTTCTGCAACAGCCAAAGGAAGGAATAGATGCCACACAAGCAGTGAGGGCATCCATGGAAGTGTCTGATGCCTAGGACACCTTGAAGAGGAAGTTCAGATGGAGGTTCTCCATCCCTCTGGACAGAAGCTAGCAAGGATAAAGACGTAAGCATTCAGGAGAGTAGAGCACATTTCCAAGAAAAGAAAGGCGAACTGCTTTCTAAAAAAAATAAATTAGGAGTGAGGTGGGAGAACGCAACTGTACGTTCTTTCCACAACCATAAAGAGAAGCGAAAGGCTGGGCACAGGAAAGATGAATCAGTGGACAGTGAGATTCAAATTCTATGGTAATTTATAGTTACCTCAGACAGGAATATTCAATTAAGGGCTTTGAAATGCAGTGTAGGCAGCAATGAACAGTTTGGCTTCTCTCCAAAAGTAGCTGCACTCACACCCAGGACCAGGATGGTCTCAGGAGGGTTTAGTGGAATTAATGGAATTACTAGAATCTCCTCGCCTGGTCAAAAGTTAGTGCTCCTTCCTGACATACCAAATTATTCACCATTTAGGTTACTCTTGAGGCACATTTGTAAATGGCAATATTGAGGCTCCTTTACATTCAGTTCAATATTCTCCATTTGACATAACAGGAGCCATGATAAAAATATGTGGCCTGAGAGTATAGTTTGGAAAATAGGAGAATGAATCAGCAGTTTGATTTCTCCCTCTTCGACCCATGCATTTTAACTTGTTGGGTTTCCAGTTTGAGTATTATTACTATTTAATTAAGGCCATAACTATCTGTGTTCCGGTTCCTGAAAGCCTATTTGGCATAACATTTGAATTAGCAGTAATGAGAAAAATATGCTCTTCCATCATCAAGTTTGTTACCTTGATGAATATCTCTCTGTAGTAAAATCTGAAATGAGATAATGTACCTGCCCATTAAAGCCACTTCAGGAGATGGCTGAACATATAGGTGGTCTATTAGCTAAAGAGAATTTCAACCTAAGGCCCAAGGAAGAAATACAGATGTATCTAAAAAGTGGATTTATTACAGCTATTTCTTACAGCTACTCATTAAAAAAAGTAGATGTCAGCACAATTAAGAGTGCTAAAAAGTCACATTAAAAAAAAAGGTAATTTTGAGGTGTTTGGATTTTGTATTTGAGATGATAGAGAGGCTTATATGCATTTTTGGTGTATATAAGGCTTTTTGTGATTTCCTTGCAGCTGGACTTACATTATTTGGCACATTAACCAAAAAAAAACCTAGCAGAAGATAATGAAAACACTACCTGAACAACAAAGTGAGATTCCTGTTTAGTGATCAAAGTCACAGATGGAAACAAAATTTCAGGTAAAGTCTAAGGTCTTTGGATCACAATTTGTTTTAGAAAATATTATCACAGGGATTATTACCGCTTCCAGAACTATCTAGAAAAGTGGAAACCAAAGACTATAATATGGATTTTAATTTCCTTTTTTATTCTGAAATTTTGCAGTGTCACTCAACTATTAGCATGTAAGGAGAGTTAACCCACTATTTATAATGGCAAGTAAATGTAAAATAGTAAACTTATATTTGTTTTATTTATACTTGCTGGGGTAAATATTGAGAAAAGCTGGTTTACTGCTGAAAAATCACCACTTGGGAAATTAGAAGTTCCCAGGCTTACAAATAGTCATGAGTATAAAAAACAATTTAATAGAATTTAGAAGATAGAAATGGGGACTGGATTTATACAGAAATGTGCTATGTAGGGTTTATCTTCGATAAGGAGTGGAAAGATCTTCCTAAAATTTTAACTCTAGCTCCTTCATGTATAGGCCTGAAGTCAACTATTTATAGACATATCTCTTTCATAAATACAACAATCAGTATCGTTAAAGATGTTTTTTTTTCTTAGTGGTTGGTTTCATCTGAGTTGTGTTGTTTTGGTTTACCTCTCGGTTTTGTTTTCCTACTCAAAGTATTTCCACTGGAAACTTGTCCCAGGATGTGATGACTCAAACATGAAGGAAAAAAAACCCCAACTTTTCTAATTTCCAGACTTAAATTTAATCACAGTCACACATTTTGTTCTTCTGCTAGCTTTACCTCATTGTGTACCAGCAGGATGTATTTGTCAGCAGGAATCTTATTTTCTCCCTCACTCTCCTACACTATACAAGGCAGGGCTGTATAAACCTCCGTAATGTGGGCTCCACAGTCATCTGAATAGTATTTAATTGCAAGTGTTCCAGTTTGTCTTTTTTTTTTTTTTTTTTTTTTTAAAGCACAAAACCATAACTGAATGAATTATTCTAAATGAGGTGTACAAAGTGCTACTAATTCTTTACTGCTACTGGAATAACTTTCCTCGTGCATCTTAGAACCACACTTGCTTTTTTCATAGCTGTGCCATGCTGTTAGCTCACATTTCTTGATCAACCAGTAATACAGACATGTTCTCCTCAGTCATTTCTAAGTAATAAGACCACAACTTACAGCATTACAGAATTGCATGTTATTGGCTCCGAATGACCTTTCATCATAGACTACTTAGAGTGTAATGCCATTTCTATTATTAAAGTTCAAACAGTCTTTCTCAATGATATTCCTATGCTCCTCTGAGCTGCTTATCATGGGAAAACCTTCTTCCCTCTCCTATACTCCCTGAACTTTGCCTCCTTCTCACAGTGATGTCATCATAAAATTGACTTGGCACTAAGCTATTATTTATATTATGCACTAAAATTTACTACTTTTTTTTTTTACACAAATGTTTAAATTATTAAAAAATGTTACTTCCTCTTCTCTGTTAACTAAAATTAGAAATCCAATTATTAACTCTTAATTGTCTCTCAGGATCAAATGGTACCGGTCCTCACCAGGTAAACTGACACGCTTGTATCAAAATAGATATTATCTTTTTCAGAGAGTACCTGTCCCAGTTATTTTATTAAAAAATATTGATTTCATGTCTTTTGTGCTAATAATGATGGGAGCTGGAGGCTGAATACACTCTTTTGGAAATGTACCAGTTACACTGTAAAGGAAATTGTCAGTATTGGCAAACACTGACGATCTTATTTCTCGCTGCAAGCATAAATTTAAGGATAATGAATAGCAATGCTTTTAGTGTACCTTGAGACACGTTGTGAAACCTTGCAATAAGACAGTAGAAAGCAAACATAATCGGTACAGCATTGAAACAACACAAATACTCTCGAATATTAAAACCTAATATTTCTTAGCTGAGACAAATGAGTTCTGATACCTCTATGTAACCTAAAGCTATTTATTTTATCTCATGTGGAAGTATTCAATTAAGTAAAGCCAAGGATATGTCAGCTTTACCACAGTTATCATTCTCCCTCTCATTTAACAGTCAAGAAGTTAAAGAAGAAAATCTATATGGGACTGGCTGCTCATTAATTGTGCACACAAACATACACATAAATCCCTTTGAAGTATATTATATTTAAAAGTAACCTCTTGTCATCCAATATGGCACACGAACTATGCAGCAGATATTCAGAATAATTATTCACCAGACATATTAGATGTCAACTGCTGACGATGTAAGGCTCTTCATTTCAAAGTAAACTGGCATTAACACAAACACAAAATATAGCACGTTTTCCTATTCTCAAAGGAAATTAACTTTCTGTAGTACTGGTTTTGTTGTCACATGACTCTAAAGAGCAGTGGGCTTTGCAGGCCTTAAGAATGGGAATTTCCATCTTTGTCTTCAGTTTTCTAACCTGTTTGACAAAAATGAAACGATAAACTAATTCATATATTGGACATGCTGAATAAGAAGACTTATTTGCCACATACTTAATTTCCCTAAAGCTCTTTGGTAATCTGTTAGGTTTCTACGTCTCTCTGACACTTTAATCTTATTTGTGAACAATTCTGATCTTTAAGGAATAGTTTAAAATCAGTTCCAAGTTATTTAAGTACTTATACTTTAAAAATATATCCCCTCAAACAAGATACATCTCACTGTACAAAGGCAACCTTTTTGTTTCTGAGCATATCAGTTAAACATATACAATTGCTAATAGAGGGAATTTTAATTCAGTTGTCAATATAAGTGTTTGGTCAGCACAGAATACATGTCCTATTCATGTGGGGAATGTGTGCTGGCCCTAATATAATGTAAATATGTTTAGGTGTCTACTTGCAGTCACGTCTTAAACTTAAGCTAGGAATTTTGCCAAACCAGACTCGATTTCCAAGAAAAGGTTTGGTCAACTGTTGAATACAGCCATCCTCACAGCCTTGTTTTAGCCATTATCATTGGATAGGTACTTCTTTCTACTTCAATCTAATACCACATTTCATTTCAGCAAATTGAAGTCAGAACTCATATGTGATACTATCTAAATGGTACATGAGATTTCTCAAGTGTCCTTACAATAGAGGCAAGCAAAGTGCAGGACAAAAAACCTACATCTGCTTTCTGTTTTATTTATTAATACTTTCATCTTGGTTTTAGCAGGAATAAAATAATTAAAATGCATATACATACATCCCTCAAATATAAACAGATTTGTACACTTCCATAAGCTTGTAATACAATACTCTTAGATTGTCTTCCTTAAAGATGCAGTGGTTTTAAGCCTCTTTTGTTTCCTCTGCCTCTTTCTCAGTGCTATAATGCAATCCTCAGTGTTAGAGCACCAGACTTCAAATGAGAGATCTATTCAAAACATGCACAGACAAAATAAGTGGTTTCCTTAGTAATGGGAACTATGTGAAAGCCTCTGAAGCAGCTCCTCCAGTAAGTCATTATGTACATGATCCTTTCTACCCCCAACTTATCAATGTAAAGATAACTTTACATTTAAAGAAAAACACCTAATGTGCACCACAGTTTTTGGCAGTCAAATTACAGAGAGGAGAAACATTTACTGCATTCCTAATTAAATACTTCAAGGTTTAATCAGTAAGGATGTTGCATGTTCCAGTGACCTTTTAATTAATTTTGTAGATTTGCAAGTTGAAAAAAATTAAACTGTGTAACTACTGAGAACTTCAGTTTGGCACCTATTACACTTCAATAATTTATTGTATTTGATTTAAACTATCATTAGGTAACCATACTCTGAACACACACTGCACATATCCATGCTGTTCCTTGTCAACACAGAGATAACTTCATAACAATTACTGACGAGCACAGTTTGAGAATGCTATTGATGGCACGGGAAAATTACTACAATGCTTCTCTTACTGTCAGAGTAAAAGTAACTACAAGCAAAATGAAATTCTAGTTCTATGTACTTAGCTTACTGACTGTTTGTACAGATTTCTAAATCGGCAATGTCGCTCTTGTCCAAATAATTATGAAAAGCAAATAATCTAGAATTACTGTTGTTGTCCATCCACTTCTAATATTAAACCACAATAAAATGTTTGTTCAATTTCAGCAGAAAGGCAAGAAATTCAAGTCTAAAGTCCTGCCCTTGAAAAACACTGAGGTTTGTCATATACACTTAAAAAAATAAATGTGACATTATTAGGGGAAGTGGCTAAATTAAAAAAAAAAAAACTAGTCGAGAAAGGAGGTTTCCTCTCACAGATCATGCACTATTTGCCACACTACATCATGTTAACAAAAAATGGGTAAAACTCTTTCAGACAAAAATTCAGTTACATCTCCATAGAATGGAAAAAAGATATTGGCAAAGAAATAGAGAAAGTTGTCTCTATAGGGTGAGGGAATTCAAGATTTACCACCACTTGTAAGAATTACAAGTACCAATCAGGATGAAAATTCTGGGCCTTGTATTCAAATCTTTACTGCCATCATGTTTTTTTTCATCAACCTGAGACACAGATTAGCTCAAAGATTCATGACACTTAAAGGTGTATCTCACGCACATATCCAGCTTCCTGAGCAACAAGCAGATCCTTATGAAATCAACATGGGCACCTCAGTCTTAAAGATCTACCATTGAGAAGATTCCAATAAATTATATCCAATTACTATAGGTTTCAAAAACAGGTATCACCACAAGTAAGGCAAACACACTGAGCTGAAATCAGTTTCAAAATAGAATACATACAATGAGCTTGAAAACCTCTTTGCAGATCCCATATTTCACCTGCCTAATCCAGCTGCACATAAGGATTCTCTAGCTGCTTTCCGCTACTCTGTCTTCATTAAAGCTTCCCATTCGGTATAGGGAGGTTGTGGTTGCTATGTGTGACTCACTTCCAGCCTTCAGCGGATGCTGGTATGCTAGAGATTCTTGCCTATTAAAATACAGCCAGGGATGAAAATTAGAAGAACTTGAATATTACTCTAAGTTGGACTCAACGGGCATATAACATGTTAAGATTTTTCAGACCTCAGACCATTCCTGAGGAAAGCTGACTACAGGTCTGGGATCTATAGTGACATATAATGAAGAAAGAGACTATAGCTCGTCTGGGATCTTGTCCTTTCTGTTCAGTAAAACACAGTTGCTACATGAATAGGTAAATTTTCTGTAATGTGCAAAAATGCCTTGATCGCCAAGATAAGCATTAGCTCATCACCACTGCTTTCATTCATTCCCATCACACATAATTAAATCTGCTTGTACTGTACAACTCCGTTTCTACGCAGCTTTTTCTAACTCATATAACACCTGCTACCTACATAGCTTTTAATGAAGTAACTGGCGCTTTGTGTAGACGTGAACCTTTCCTTATGTGAACTTCTTTACAAATTCATGGCCTAGGTTTGTTTCCATCTGCTTTCTCTCTATTCTATTGACACTAACTCCAATATAGGATAAAATAAAGTTGGTAGCAGGTTAAGCAATCTGAGCTTTAAACTATCCATTACGAAATACAACTTTATTTAGAAACTTGAACTCATTGTTGGCTACAAGACTTTCATCTTCAAAAAAAAAAGAGACAAAGAACTAGGGTTAGAAATCTTGATTTGGCTTATGATTGAAAAAAAATAATTCCGTTTCAGAGGGATACACATTAATAAAAATTATTCTTTGCCTGTATGGAAACATAGCTTTTAGGAAAATGTCAATAGTTGCCATAATATCTAAAAATGTACATGACAGTGTCAGGTTGACAATACTGCACTGAAAATTCTGGCAGAATGGGAATAAAGTAAGTGGCAGCACTTTTTTCTCTCTTCCAGGCAAATTACAAAATGACAAGTGCCTATAATTAATAAGTCAATTAACAAGTTAACTGATGATGTCACAAGGCAGATTTCTTTGAATCTGAGCAATTCTGGACCTTCATTCAGATAGGAATACCTCCCCACACCCCACAGGGAAGACACACAAAGGGTATACTTTGCAGAAATGGTGAGAATTAATCTGTCAAACACCAGCTCCTCTGTTTTTTACTCTAACAGCTACAGAAAAAGTGCAAAGAGATACCACTCAACCCTCTTCCTTGTAGATATGTTGACTCAGAAACCAAGATAGAGGCATATATAGTCATAAGCGATAAAGTTATTCAAGAAGTGTCAGCTCTTTTACACTTGGACATAATTTGTATGAATATGCACTTTAAAAGATTTTTTTTAATTGCCTATTTCTGATACAAAGTGTGTCATCTTAGAATTTAAAATCAAATGATTGTGAGTTTTTAACTTTAAACTGCATAGTATTTCAGTTTTTAACGATATTTGCTACATTCTAAACACAGCTGTGTTCTCAGACCCTAAAAAAGCTAGAAATGGTCACCGTTAATACCCTGAACCACAAGAAGCCTACAGAATATTAAAGGTCAAGGACGCTCTGCCTTTCTATGTAATGAAAAAAGGAAAATGTTTTGCAATTCTCTTCCAATTTTGAGAAAAATGCAGACACAGAATCACTGTATTTTAGTAACTAAAGCTTTTATGCATTGTGTTAATTGTCCATTACAAACAAATAATTACTCAAGTTTATTTTCCTGTGCACTCAATAATTGGCTGAAATGTATGCTAAATACCTGGAGTTAGCCTACATTACTTTCACCATCTATCTTTCAGTCTGAGAGATTTTTTTTTTTTCTATTCTGTAACCTAATAAGCTATATATATAATTCTGGTGAAATAGATTACATTGCTATTTTAAAACCACTAGCATCATAGTGAAATCAGCAGGAAAATAACTAATGAACCTTAATCATCATAATTGTATTGCTTATAAAAGATATTTTTCTCCTGCAGATAGTTTGAAAAAAAAAATAAATCTTTAGCATTAGCTAAACTTAAAAATTCAATTATTTAACTTTTTTAATGAAACAGAACTTTATTATGATACAATAACACTTTAACTAATATGAAAACGTATGCCTATCAAGGAGGTACTTTAATTTCACATATAGTCTATTGTAAGAACTCACTTTCTTTATGTAAATATACTTTCGCTGATTTATTATTTAGCCTTCTAATTGCACAGTCCATACCAATCAAGCAAAATTAAGCACTTCTATAACCTTAATTTCACATGTCAAACCATCGAATATGTTTTTGCATGATTCTCATGTTAATTATCCAAATTTTTAATGCATGACAGCGAGTACACGAGGCTAGGGGCAAAACCCAAGAAAGCTAAAGCTTTCATGTAGGGCAATGGTAGTCCCTACCTATTCCTTTTTCCCGAGTTCATCTGTTTCTCCCTTGGTTGATACAAGAGAAATAGCTGCATTTATCTGGCTTTAACAAAATGTTTACCCGTTTTTAATTTTGCACAGATTTTTCGAAATTTTCTTTCTCTTTTACTCCATCCCACCTTCCCACACCTACAGCACAGGTTTACATCTTTTGATTGGGATAGGTGTGACTAAACACACAGCTGAAATCAGGAAGGATGTTCATTTTTCCTGTGGGGGCCAGCAGGGAAGAAATCTTACATTTCTGGCTTTGGGTTGTGCTTCCTCCACACATCCTGAGTGTTGTCCCATCAGACAGGAGCCGTCATGTTGTGCAGCAAGGAAGGCTCACAGGTTGGCTTTGGGAAGTTTACGATGGTTTGTATTTGCAGCTCATGGTGGTAATCATTACCTACTATCAGAAGCTCCAAGAGCCACCTTGTGGGAGCAAAGGAGAGGAAAAAGTTTCACCAATGAGCCCTAAGGCTACAGAAAGGTGATGTGACACTTCTCTGGCCTGAACTGTTTCCTGTTCCCAACCTCAAGCAAGACATGAAAGGTAACCAAAGACAAGTTGCCCCCAACTGCTTTTGTTATAATTCTTTAACTCAAATTCAAAAAAAATGTAATGCCCATAACAAGAGAATTGGAGAAAATGAAAGGGCCACTTGGCCTTCCTCCCTCCCTCCCTAGAGTATGTCACCTATTTGCAGTCTGTCACTTAAATGCCATTATTTTATATATAAGGCAGTCTTACTCAGTTATATGAAAACTAAACGGCAAACATATTTTAAAAAATTTAAAACATCGTTTCCTGTACTTGGTGTACAGGCAGTATTCAAAAATTGAAGGCAGAAGGAAAAATCTACTTTATTACAGCCACAACAATGCAAGTACCAGTGAGTCAAACAGGACTGGTTTTGCAAAATTTGCCCTGACCAATTACAACAAACTGAAATTTATTCAATAAGTTGACATTACTTTAATTCACTTTTCATAATAAGTGATCTCATGAAGTGTAAAATCATTTTCTTACAGAGTAAAAACAAAAATAATGCAGTCTACAAGCTCAAAGTGAATTGAAATGATATACAGTATTCATAAAATAGTAACCATTTTATAATAGAATTCTGGTGCTATTGCTATTGCAAAGAGTACATTAATTTACACTGTTTGCTAATCTTCAGAAATTTTTCATACTATTATTAGACAGGACTCTGAGCCTTTCTCCAAACAAAGCAGGAGTGTGACATGAGAACCGTATCTCACTTCAATCCACTAGAGGGTGGCCTGCCCCAATCAGGACTGTAGTACTGATTTCATGCAAGATACCCAACATTTTCTTCCTTTTAACCTGTTGATAAATAACTCCTTGTACTTCACTAACGTTCATTTTCTATTAAAAAGTAATTTCCTTTATATAAGCCAGTATATATGATTTAAAAAACCCTTTTCCTAACATCTATCTTATTTATTGTTTTGTGTATCTGAGAGAAAGGATGATGTCTTTCAGTGTATATTTCCCTTAAACTAAAAAAAAAAATAAATCATGAATTATTTGATATTTTTGTAAACCTTCACAGTTTGTATGCCCTTTGTTCACAGATATACAGAATAAATAGTGTAAAAAAAGACCAACCTCTTGACCAAAGAGTATAGCACAAACAAAGACGGGAGGAAGAACGAAAGAAGGAATAGAAAGAAAAATACATACAGCATATTGTATATATAATTAGATGCCCATAAAAGAGAGTGTTAGGCAGACAGAGAGTGAAATAAACTGACTTTGTTTAACCAACCCCTTTCTCAGTTTATTCTGATTTTTTTATTTCTCAGGAAGATGTACTATTGTTCTTACTTTTTACTGAGAAAGATATGCAATTAAATGTAATATTTTATAAAATTTGGAAAAAGAGTATGAAAAATCCTTTACTTTCTTAAAAAAAAAAAAAAAAAAAGCAGCATAACTTGACAGGGGGGCATTTTCCTGAATGGTTTTAACATGCAGCATCCTCTGAACTACAGCAGCCTTTGCAGAACTTCAGTGATCTCTAATCAGTTGTTCTAAACAGAGATAACATCCTTATACAGTCTTAAAAAAAAACAAAAATCAAAACACAAAACCAAAAAGCCCCCCGGAATTTAAACCTCCTGAGCTCTTGAGTACAAACATAAAGCATGCCCCGTAACTCCCCCAAATCGGAAGAGCTATCTAGAAGTGTGCAAAGGCTTGTTTCGTGTATCCGTACCCAAAGCAGCAGTGTCACGTAACAGACAGCTTCCCACGGCCAACCAGGCTGGCGCAGCCGCGCGTACTACGCGGCATCTGGGCACGCCGAAGCATTGGCTCCTCTCTGGGGAGTGGAAGGGGCTCACTTATTAATGACCGCTGAGCAGGCAGCACCATGTCAGTATGACAACCGAGTGGGTGAACGATGCACCACTAACCACCATGGAAACAAGGAGAAATAAGAAGAGCTAGCGAGCATCTCTCTTTTTCCCCCGCCCTCCCTCCCTCTCTCTCCACTGGATTGCGAGTCTCAGCCAGGCAGGCAGCAACAGCGCTCTGGCAAACGTTAAGGGATCTCAGCTGGCAGCACAGAGAGTCTCTCATGTTGTAGGATATCAATAGATACATCTTTGTATTATATACTGTCAGACAAATGCACACACGCATCGACTCTCACACATACATACATGTATGTACATCTATTCAAACTCCGGCTTTCATACAAGTATGTGGCTACTTGAACTAAGGAATCAAAATTACCAAGATGCAAGAACTCCTCCAGCTCTGAAACTACTCTTATTATAGGGTAAGTTCCTCTTTATTTTCATTTTTATCCTTTTATTTTAACATGTGAACTCTTTCACCTTTCATCTTTTTGTAAAGTTATTTTATTAGCATATTTTCACATTTTGCTTCCTGAATGGAAATGTAAATGCAATTTTCTTTTTGTGCCACAGATCATCTAAATATGCTTGCAAGAGTATCAGATTTGTGCATTTATTAGCTTGAAAGAACATCAAAGGATAAAGGCAGAACGTTTCCCCTGATGTTTCAGATGCAAAATGAAATTACACAGTAGCTCTGTGTTTTGAAACCAATGAAACAAGATACAGGACAGCCTCCTTTCTTCTCTCCAGTGCTAGGATTAAGGGAAATGCT
This sequence comes from Baryphthengus martii, assembly GCA_013396935.1. Taxonomy (NCBI): domain Eukaryota; kingdom Metazoa; phylum Chordata; class Aves; order Coraciiformes; family Momotidae; genus Baryphthengus; species Baryphthengus martii. The sequence continues at coordinate 123,827 of VWZK01017675.1, read as the reverse complement.
GTTTATGTCAGGACCTAAAAACCACTGAGTAGCAAGGGTGAATGAACATATCACAAACAGTTATTGAATTTCTGCCAGACTACATCTTAAGGATTGTGGCAAATGACTTTGCTTAAAAACATCCCCTTTCCAGTTAGGAGGGACACTGTGAATGTCTGATCACTGATGCAGCTGGAACAGATGCGTTAGGTAAAAAGGATTGCATTAAGCAGAAGAGTTCTAATCTTCTTTGGTAATTAACAGGATCACAGCAGGGTGCCTCTAAAGTATATTTTCATGTAAGGAGCCTGTTCAAATCCATCACTGTAACAGCTTTGCCTGTTTTAGTATAGGAAGGCTCAGAACTGTAGGTCTTTGCTTTCTATCTCTTTGTTTTCACATGTCTAGTTGGAGTTTTTGCCCAGCACTGCTGTTCAGAAAGAGAGAAACCCAACACAGGGGGATAGAGGGGATAGTGAATGCAGGGGGCTAGAAAAAAAAAAAAAAAGTAATTTTCCATTTAACCAATTTAAGCAACATAAAATTCCATGCTAGCACTACTGTTGCCTAACGTGTTTGTTTTATGCATGTGTATGTCATTTCTTTCATGCAGTATAAGAGTACCTCAGTATTCTTTCAAATGAAAACACATTCAGCATGGATCTGTGATTCATGCCTCAGTGAAAGCCAGAGAGAAATTTCACTTTGCACCATGAAAATGAAAGGTTAGATATCTAATGCATACTTCAAAGTGAAAAAAATTCAACCTGCATCTTCCTGCATATTTTTGTTTGCTTTTAACAGTACTGTTTCTGTATTTAAAACAGCTCAGTATTTCTCCTACTCTTTTTTCCTCCTACCACCCCTTCATTCCTGTAAACCTTGAAGAACACCATAAAGAATCTGTTCCTTTGCAGCAATGCAATTATTTGCTTGTAATTTTAGAGTTACTGTGTTTTGAGAAGCAAACATTGTGAAGCCACCATCAACAGATAGCCAATGGCTGTAAGCCTGCCACCTTTCCATAAATGTCAGGAAACGGGTAGCTTAACAATATGTACGGTAAGAAGTCAATTAATTCAGGTGACCTTTGCAAATGGTGACAATAAAGCAGCTCTGACAATATACCACAGCATTCGATATTCCCTCTGGAAAATGAATGAGCTTAAGAAGTGGTTTCCTTTTCAGAGTACAAAATGAAAGGTATTGAAGCATTAGCTCCTGCTATTGGCAAGCTTGCTTCCTCTATTTCAGATGGTCTATGAAATCTGTTTAAAGCAAGCTGGCTTATTTTATTATGTGAACCACAATCTCTGGTTCAGTCAGTTAAATACCTGGTTTTCATACACATTGCATGTGCATTTTAGTTGTTAGAACAAGAATTTTAAGCTACTGGTTTGGATTTTTACAGAACATGCTATACAATAAGGGGAGAAAACCTGGTTCTGATCTCTTCATGCTATATGCAAAGGACTACTCAGATGAAACTTTTTCTATACACCATGGTGCATGCTCAGCTTTTCTGATCTCTACCCTTACTCATTTTTAATGTAAAAATTAAGTAAATATGAGTGACTTTACACTAATGCATACTGGGTTTTACTACATACACTTTAATGTGCTACTTTCAAAGATTATATTGATATGCCAAAGAGTTTCAGAAAAATGTAGTGATTCCAATCATACATGTATAGAGAAAATATTCTGTCGATGCATCATCTGAGTACACAGCACAGACATTCTTAACCAGAAAAGCAGTCAAAATGTATGGTGAATGCATTTTTGGTTACTACTCCCTCAAAGCTCCTGCAATAATGTTGTAGTGTCAGACAACGACTGGCTGATGTTGTTATGGCAACGCTTAAGTACCACCTTTCAGGGTGGTAGATCTGAGCATGACATCGAAGCATGCCTGCTTGGAGTACCCAGAAGTAGGTGAGTATTTCTCTCTGGCACCAGAATTACACCAGATCAACTAGGCAACATCGTTACCTGTCTTGCAGATCAAAAATACCATGTATAATCTTTGTTAACCGATCAAGAATGAGTAGTTTATGAAAATACTCACTTCTGAACACTTGTCCCTTGACACTAGAGGACAAAATTGAGTGTTTGCAAGTGAGAGCAAACAATTTAGCAGTGCTGGAGTCACTTTCTTTGACTCTTACTTCTAATCCTTATGATATTAATAATGATTCTACAAACAAAACAAAAACTTCTAACTTTAAATGGCTGGTGTTTAATAATCAAGTTTTAGAGCCTCTAAAGCAACAAAAGAAGATATGCAGTAGAAAACAAAGAGTTCCTCTAGAACAATCTCTATCTTACTTCTGAAAGAAAAGTTGCCACAGTTAAACAATTAAAACTTTTTTGAATTATAGGTATACGTTCTTAGTAAGTTATGGTACATCAATGTTTTAGTTACATCATATACCCTTCCTTCAGATAGTACCATTAAAAGCTGAAGGAGAACAAAGCTCTTGAGAGACACTGTCAGAAACTATCTTACTAAACTCTGAAATTCCACAAAATCTATCAACTAACAAAAAATTACAGTGAAAAACTAGTTTCATACATAGCGCTTGAGGAACTATTTTCTGAGGACCAGAAAAAGGACAGCTTCTAAAATTTGTATTTTTATAGGTCTTCAAGCCCTCACACTACTTTAAAAACAATATTAATTCTTATTCTAACAATACAACAAGCAATTAAATTACTTTACTTTACTGAAGGGAAAATGCCAGTAGAATTTGAGAAGAAACAGTAGTGACAGATGTCATTAGAAAAGTCATTAAACACATTAGTATTAAAAGAAAATTCAATACTTCTCATTACAACTGTAATGTAACTGTACAAACGAATTACTGTGCCACTTACTTACTCAACTGACCAGTCCACGAACTGTTAAAGGCTGTTATTGCAAAGTAACATTTTTCATACAAAACTTTCCTTAATATCTTTGATGCCAAAACTTTATTTAAACAAACAGGATGACCTTCAGTGTCATACACAAAATCTATAAATGATGTCATCAATGTTTCTGCAATAAAATCATATCCTCAGCTGCCTTGAACTGGTAGCACAGCACATTGAGCTACACTCACCCGCACCAGAGAAATATCCAATATGGATGCCAAAAAGTTTATTCTGCTTTGGATTCTTTGTGGAGTAGCTGGGTGTGTCACTCCCAATAGGAGTTCCTATTCTTTATATATGGAAGTTGGTGCTGTATAATAAGTCAATCATAATAAAAATAACAAAGAAATAATAAAAAAGAGAGTCAAGTTGCACATTTTCTTCTCTCAATATTTAAAGGCATGTTCTAGTCATATGAGCCAAAGGAAATATCAGTTGATAAATAGGTTTATATTTATTATGTTCTTTTGGTTCTATTTTATAATTTCTTAGCTTTAATTTACAAACTGCTTGGAAGAAAAAGCAATAAATACGTTCCTACCCCTAGTATTCCCAAACCTGCTTACTGATTTTCTGCAAAGCACAAACAACTGCAAATACATTAAAATGAAGGGAAAGTTTAATTTTACAAACACGAATTTATACAGTGTCCTTCAAACAATTATCCTTCATTAAGAAATATTTCTTCTTCATAAAACGTTTAACTCAATAACTCTAAACTCTTTCAGTTTTCCAATTCACTGTAACTACTTGTCCACAAACAGTAACACTCTAATTCAAGGGAAATATAAGTTCTCTGTATTCCAATTATTCTATTCAGATGCTGTATTTCTGGACTTCATTAAAATATCTGCCCTAAATTTAATGGTAGCTTAACTCTACTGACCTCTGAATTAGAGCAGAAAAGAATTTTTGTCTCTTTTCTGCTCTCAACTCCCACAATCTCAGTCAAACTGAGAAATGCCTTTTGACAACATTGGCACAAAAGAAATCATTTAGCAGTTCCCTTTCCTGCTTTAGCATCTGTATTCAGAGGTAAACACCATAAGCTGAATAAAATGCTAAAGGGAATATTGTTCAAAATATCTACTGATTATTAGTATTACCTAAATAATCTTTTCCTGGAGGGTTGTTGTCATGCAAATTTCAACCACTCTGCCAGGAAATAAAACTTTTGGTATAAGAAAGGTAAAATCTTAAGTTTAGCTGTACCAAAAATTCCCTGGACATTCAGCTACCCTCTATTTAAGGATCATACAATTTCAGAAATTACCTGTTGAATAAATTACAGAATAATAAACCAGAATAAACATGAGGAACATCAGGTAACGGAACAAATAACGAAGAGCAAAGTTGTGCACTGAGACATTTTTAAAATTGCCACAGAATAGCCATCATCCTGGATGAGGGAATATGACTCTCCTAACAGTCTTTACAAAGGCAATGAGATGGTCAGACATTACTAGGGCTTTTCTAGTGTGGTTTTGAGAGGTTAGAGGACACCACCGCTGACAATGTTTGGTTAACTTTGTCATCATGGTGCTAAAAAGTCATCCTTATTTGAGACAGCATGAAAAATATATTGCTGACTTGTGAGGCACTTAAGTAAGTTCAAATGTTTAACTTATTGCCTGAATAAGGATAAACACAAGTGTCTCCTACTTCTGCTTTACAACAGTGGCACATCTCTGCTGAAAATGGAGATATATATGTGTTGCTATTTATATCCTATTTATGTGATGTATTCTGTACATAAAGTCCTAATAAAATTGTTCATCTTGACAGGAATAATTTTGTGTAGAGAGAGAAACTTTTCTCTAAGATTTTAGCAAGTGTCATGGTAGCTGTAAATTGAGGAACTAAACACATTCATTTCTTCACCCAAACCCTTCACTTCATTCCTGTTGCCAAGTTCTCTCAAGTCCCTGAACTTCCTCTCCCCTCTAGAAATCAGCTTTCTCTAGAGGTCATGTCAAGCATCAGCAATCTTTGCAGATGACGCTTAACTGTGAGCTAATTCACAGTGTTTCCACCGAAGTGCAGAATTACCTGCTGAACAATTCCCTGCACCAGCTGGCTCCATGTTGCAGGCCTCAGAAGGAGCAGAGAGGCAGGAGAGTCACCTCCGGCCAAGGATCGTGGAGAGGCTGAGCCTTCCAGAAAAGCCTCTTTCTTGTGTAACAACAGCTCCAAATCCACTGCACAATATGAAGTGGCTCTTTTCCATGTGACCCATATAGAAAACAGGCACCATTTTAAAAATTCTTCCTCCCTCTCCACTGCAAAAGTATGTTTCAGAAACAATACAACAAATTCATAAAGTATATTTTCTCTTATCAAATTTTAAACAAATATAAAAAGCTTTCAGTATGAAAAATAAAATTATAGTGTAGTTGTGCTTCATTACCACTGTGGTTTGAGGGGCATTATCTGCACAACTCCCATTTAATACCACTTTATAATAAAACAGAGTTACTCAGGTTACCCTGTAAGCATAACATTACAAGCTTATCCTGGAGATATTCAATGTATTACATCTTTTTGAATAGATATTTCTTTTTTACATAAGACACACCATGTTAACTTTCAAAAAAAGACAACTGAGACTGTACAGCAGCTATTTCACGACACTCCCAGAATACAATAATTTCACTTCTTATTTCATTTAAATTTATTTGGCCACTTGCTTGCTGGTAAGTCCAAATACAAGACTAAAACTCTACAGTAACTGAGAGAAATGGAATGATTAAGGACCATTATACCAGTGAATAGAGGTATTCTTATGAGGTGAGAGAAGACAAAATGAGGTAATTGCAAATATAATGATTTGGAAAACTAGACATGTTGTTTGAATAGCAATTTTGCCCAGCATGTATAATTCAGGTAACATATTCTTCTCAATGTTGCTTTGATACAGATTATCCAGTCATCAATACTGTGTCAGACAAACACATTTTGGGTCATTTCATTTTTATTGTGCACTAAGAGACAAAAGGAATATTCAGCATATTATTCTAGGGTTAGACTCTAAATTCCGAACTCCCAAAACACATACAGACATGTACTCCAAAGCAGCAGTTGAGCTGCTCAATTGTGGAATTGCACAGCAATAGTCCTACATTTTACACATTCACAGACACAAGAATAATTTGCAGGTTTGGACACACATCATACAAATGCTACACTCTGATAGGAAGCATTCCCCTTAGACATTAGTGCAAAGTATAATTTTAATATGATGAACTTATCTTTATATTTCAATGGTGTTATCTGTAAAATAGTACATTTCATACCTAAATGTGCTATCAAGAATCCATGGTTTAGAACAAGTCCTAGTCTACTTGCACCATATGCTCACCACTGCTCTATTTCAGCAGCAGTCAGGAGAGCCAATGCATTTGTGTTCACACTGGTACAGATGCTTCCATGCCTTTAAAACATAATTAAAACCAAATACCAGCTTTCATTCTCCAACAGGGACACTTTCATTTTATAACACACCTTCCATTACTGATAACCACACACACAAAAAAAAAAAGACAAGTACAAAAGGTATATTAAAACAACTTAAAGACGCAAATCAAAGGAAATCTGAATAACTACATCTCACACAATTTCTATAATTTTGCCTCATTAGCCACGGATCCTAAGACCTTTTTTTTACCTCTAAAGCTGGTGATACCATGTATTGCTGATGATTTCTGATGTGTTCAAATACCTCTATAAAAGCAGGCTAGATCAAAACCGTTGTGGGAGCTTCAACTGAAATTATCTTTTATTTCTTGTTGATCTTTTGCTAATTTTTTTTGCGTTTGTTTCCACTTCCCTATTAACATTGTTTTAACAGAGTTCTGTGTAAAAGTAATTATAAGAGAACTATCAGCTAAAAACAAACAAATGAAACTATTACCATTAAAATTTCCATACTATATAGAACAATCCAGAAACCTTTCACAGATGGCTCTTAGAATTGCCATCTTTGAGTGTAATTTTACTTCCATTTGTGGTAAATGGCAAAATTCCCATTGATGTCAACAGATGCAGAAAGGATTCATAAATGCTTTTTCTCTTTGCTTTTTGGTATTTTCATCATTTTTCTGACTAGAAACAGAAAATTCATCATGTTGCTTCATTTCTACTCATGCCACAAAGTAAAAGACGAAAACAATGCCTTCAGAACTTTTCTTCTTGTTAGAATACAGCCTCTTTATCTAAAACATCTAGATGGAGATCCAAAACTGTCAGAAAAATAAGATTCTGTTAAAAGGAATCCTACCTAACCAGTTACAAAAAAACAACTTGAAATCACAGCCCATATTGCCTAGAAATGTTGCTTAGGTAGTTTTTCAAGTACTACACTCTGAGAGAAACTGGAAACAAGTCTAGTTTTCAACGTCTGGTCAAATGGAATTTAATTAAGTAGAATTATACCAAACATTTGGAAACTGTTGTGCATTCCAGTTTGCCTGTGTGAGGAAACAGTAACAAAGGCTTTTTACTCTTTAGTCATAAAAGATAATTTGAAAATTAGAATTCATTCCAAAACTCTTCATGATTTGTGTCCTGTTTTCTCCAGTTCTAGTCTAGACCAATGTGCCTTTCACTTGTCTCTTAAGGAGCTCTATCTCTTGGAAAAGAAAAGAATATACTGCGATTGTCTGACACTCAGATCTTTGCGTGTTTGTTGCATAAATCCATCCTCTGCAGCCTATCAAATATATGTCTAACACCAGAATTTAGTTATTCTTAAAGAATGTTCCATTCACCTATAGTTAGAATATCTCAATAATTCTGTTCTGTTCATGATCGTTACTGTTACACCTGGATCAAAATCAACCATGATCCATGTGATGGTCAAAGGACAAGGTTAATAAATCCTGCATGGCAACTAGTATGGAACTCTAGAGTTTGATTTTTGCCTTCCATAAGCTGGTCTGACATAATAGCTGACTTTGCTTTGAGCAGGAGATTGAACTAGAGACTTCCTGAGGTCCCTTCCAACTTGACTATCCCATGACGCTATGATCCTCACAGTAGAGGGGGATCGCTCCTCTGCTAACATTGTCTTAGGTGATGATCTACAGCACCACTATCCTCATCAGAGTCTGTTTGGTGTCTTAGTATGCCTGCATTGGATGACAGCAATTAAGATGTTACCAGAGATGAAAGGCACTCTCCAATCTGTCTTGCTACATGTTTCGAGTTTAGTTTCTGAGCCAGTAGTATGGTGTTGAAAATTTTGAGAAGACAGACAGTCTGATAGACTGCTAGCAGCTATAGAGGAAATAAAATCCCATTTAGTCACAAGGCAATATTTGTATTTCTGTTACCTGCCAAGAGCAAGGTAATTTAACCACAACCCAGAAGGATACTAAAAATTGTTTAAATGTCCTCCTATCTTCTCTATTTTTATTTTTTTTTAAATAACACGCTGTATTTATTCAGATAACAAAAAACTATTTTCTAGTAGGAGAGAAGAACTATTCCCTGAAACATTACCATCTTTATTTGTAATCTGTGTATTTCTGTTCAGCCAGGTATTTAGTGTATTCCACAGATCTGGGGCTGAATATACTACAATTTTATACACAATCTTGAAAATACAGCATTAGCAATTGTGAATTAGAATTGGCTCAATAACAACTTCATATTAAGCTCTAAACTTTGGCTTTCACTTCCTCAAGTGGTATTTTACATCATGTCGTGAATATACTTAAACTGTTTCACTCTTTACGTGATATAAACCCGCAACAAGTTTCATGAGGAGTGATTCTGCTGAGAAATCTTGCCAATTTGAAGCTATTATTTATGCTGAGTTTCTCACAGTTATCTCCAATATCAAGATCTAACCAGTAATTACTTCTACCAGAGTAATTTAAGAAACATGAACTGGTCAATTAGAGTTGCCGAAAATTTAGAGTACTCTTATCCAGATGATTAAGTGAACAACATTTTTACTCCTAATCTTTGAAAAAAAAGATAGCAATGTGCAATGGATGACAAACTAGAGCCATGCTATAATACTATATGTAACTCACTAAAGCTGTGGAGTGTAAATCAGGGCAGAAAAAAGCTGCAGCACTAAACTCCAGTTTGGTCATATGTTATCAGTAGATAACATATGACAGTCCTTTCAGTACTAAGTTCTGAATGTGCATAAAATCATTGTCATACAATTTACTGAGTACTAAGTTTAGAGGGAGGGTCGAGAAGCCTTTAAAGTATTTTTTTCATATTAGAAACCATATTATGCAGATAGTTTGCGTTTCTGTTCTTTAGAATGAATAAAACCTATAGTTTGACAATGATTTTAAAGAAAAATGTTTCTTAAAAAAGGAAATTATATTGCTGATATTAATCACTGGCATTATAACAACTCTGTAAATCAGTATACCAACACAAGCATACTCTAAACTCAAAAGTATGGAGTACAAAGAAGTCTTAGAAGTACCAAACATTCCACCAAAATAATACCAACATAGTATTATATACTATTTCTTAGCTACGGTCTTTACATTTGCCTGACAAAGTCTGCTTGCTGCCATCCACCGGGGTGAAGTACTTGTAATTCAAATAAAAATGTTAATGATACCTTACAAAATTATTTGCTCTTACAACAAGGACACATTCCTCAGTACAAAACAACTTGCAGAATAAATTACCAAACATTTTCCAAAACAAGAATAAAAAAGTTTGCCTTAATAAGAACTCCTGTTCAGGCCATAAATTGGACTCGTGTGAACAACGAAATCTCATCTTTCTAAATGCCTGCTGGCTTTTCAATTAGACACTCTTATTCAAGATATATACTTAAGGGAATCTGACCAATTACAGGAAATCATATTTAAGTGCAAAGGACAACTTTTAAAATTTTATTTTATTTCTTCTTACATGACCTGATAATCACATCCAGTGAACATGAGCAGCACTTAGAGCAACCACAGCTACATATTATTGACAGTAAATATAAATAGTTTGACAGCGCAAACCCCAGTTTAAGCTTAGTAGATGAACGCTTAAATTACTTCCTGAGACATACAAAATACAAGTGTATGGGAGATTCAAGGTAAAAGCTGAAGCAGATCTAACTCATTGCTATGTAAATACTATAGAGGAAAAACCTAAAGAACAAATTGAGAACATGGGACTGTGTATGATATTGCTTTCCACATCATCAATTTACATGTATTTTATTCTTGGACTTTTTCTGAAAAATGAAAAAAAAAAAATGGTTACCGTAGCAACTGCCACACGTTACTCAGTTTATTTCTGAGACAGAGAGCAGCCTATAAAAGAATAATACTGTGCACTTTTATCAGGATCTCTCAGCATCATAGAGAATTGGGAACTAAGTGTCATGGCATGTACATGTTATTTTCTCAAAGTTTTTAGAAAGCATATTAAAGAAAGAGTAGATGTATCTACTTTGCATGTATTTTTTTGCAACCTCATTTTCTTTATTGCTTTATGTGTAAATTAAAAACAAAGATTAAGAGTTGTACGGAGAAAAATGTATAGTCTGTCCAAACTGACAGTTGTTTTCTGCATTCCCTCTTTCATAACAGTTCTAGTAGACTTCTATACTAAACAAGTAAATCTTTCAAAACATCTTTAATGGTGTAGGAGACATTATCTTCCAAATTATAACCATAGAGTAGATATACAATTCCCATCATCTTTCAAAGGTTAAGGTTTAGTTCAAGGCAAGAATTAAAGCATTTCACAGTTAATCACCTGCCCTCCCTCCCTAAAATGAACTCTTTGATGTGAACTCTGTTGCATGCTTAGGCCCTGTATAACTTGAGAGGAGATATGTCGCAATAGCAGAACAAAACAACCTGCATATTAAAAAGAGAGTCAACTGAAGTTAGCCATGAATGCACACACCCTAAGGAAACCTCTGTCGGTTTTTTGCTTCTGAAGTTTGGAAAGAAGCCTCTCTGGCCACTTGAGATGCACAGACCAGGTCCTAGAGACAGACCTTTTTCTGACCAGTCAGCACAGGAAGCAAGACAAGAACCAATTTATAGTTTATAGGTCAAGCTAGGAATCTTGAGCTTTTTTCCCCATCTCTAAGTGCATTTTTTTCCTATGGATTTGGATAGAACAGAGCAAAAGCCTTGGTTAAATCCTGAATCCTCATTCAGTTAATAAAGACATTTCTAAATTTGTACTTGAAACGGAATAATGAAACATTAAAAAGTCTTTGGATTTATATAAGCATTTGTATGTTTGAATATTTTTCCTGCTAGATATTTTCACAAGCTCAAACCAGTAAATACTGCTCTATTTTACTCGTCTCTGCTGATTTGTTCTGTATCATCATGTACCTCAGGAAAGAACACAAAAGCTGAGGAACAGCTCAACAGGAGAAAACATGCTCAGATACATTTTTTTCTGCAGTTATTAGGGATGAGGATTTTGTAAAACTTGGGAAGAATGGCATTTGGCTAAAACGGTAAATTTAAGTATTAGATTGAGAAGAAAAACAGCAGCACTTACATAAGTCCAGAACAGGTTTGAAGTTTTGAACAGGTCTAGTAGCATAGAAGCCTCTTGTTTTGAGAGGGTAAACTAATAGAGGCTAATTCTGTAGTTAGACTTTGGGAAGAATTCAAGTCAGAAGTGCCTCAGACATTAGCAAAGGCTCATGTCTGAGAATTGGACTGAGAGTCACACTTTAATTCCATATATACCACATATATCTATGTATGTTGGGCAGTCCTAAAGCCAAAAGTGTGCACTTCCCTTTGAAAGCACATATACTTAAAAAAATTATTACAGATATATAAAAATAAACACAATAATTTCAGGCGCAATGCTATGCTAGTCCAGAACACACATACACTCACACAAATAAGTGATTAGATTCTTATTTTATTAGATAAAATAATTTATCTTCAGTAATACATAAAATAAATGATTCTTTTGATGTTCAGTGTAATCAAACTACAGAAACAGAATAGCAGGGAACATATAAACAGACTTTTTTTTGCATTCCCTTGGGGCACAATATAGAGTAATCAATTGCAAATTAATTGGGGAAAATTTGTTTTGCATAACATAGAGAGGCAAAACATTAATTCAGAATCATTTGCTTAATGGCATTTCTAATATGTTATGCATGTATTCAGTCTAGTTCTTTATAGTGAGAGTGAGATGCAAAACAATTACCAAGAATGTAAATGCCAATAAACTGTAATCTACATCTCTTTTAAACAAGTAAGACTAGAGTCAAAATACTAGATAATCTTTAATTTTTACCAAGGAATATTCAGAGTAGTCATCTGAACGTATCAAAGTCTTCATCAATTAATGAAGCTTTATAATTATAATTATTATTAAGATTGCGTGTTGTACAACCTATCGGCATTCAAGTCAGTGAGAGCTCTCCATGTGTTACTTACTTGAGTTCTCATATAAACTTAATACTTGCTCTAAGTATACTTTCAGTAGAAAGCAATATTGGGTTTCAATACACGTTTAGAAATTTCTCTATTTTTAAACAAAATCCTATTTGTGTTTTGTCTTGTATTGGTATAGATAAAATAAACATATGAAATACATGAGATAGAGAGACAGGAAGAGACAAAGAATCTTTTTTAAAAGTCACTTTATGGTATGAAGTCCCCAAATACATGTCTTCAAGGGAAAGCTCAAGTACATAAAGTAATAAAAGAAAAATCTGTGCAAAAATAACAAGTATTTTGCATTTTACTGGCCTTAAGAAAACTAATTTTAATTGGTGACTTACTGAATATGAGATTCAATAAATGCCATTCTTGCTCTGATTAAATGTCAAGGCCATAGACATGTTCTTTCAGAGTGATTGAACAATAATTTGGTTTGTATAATGAACATTCCAGGTGATTTATCAGCACAATATTTTTCTATTCTTATCAATAAAACTTCACAATCTTGTGTCTGAAACTGTAGTTTCTTTATTATACAATTTGGTTTAATAAAATTTCGTTTTTATTTTTAACAACAGAAGCAACATGATGCAAACTTAACCAGATTGTGCCTAGAACTCTGTCAGTAGGCAGGGAGGAAGGAACAGTCAGAAATCTTACTGCTTATATGGAAAAGAGTGGCTTGTGATGATTTTTGAGAGATTTGAGAACCCCATATTCAAGTTCCTATCCTCAAATCCACCATTTCCATAGCCAGAGGCATTGTAGGTCAATGTGGTTATCTTAGAAAGATAATTTTTTTGTGACTCTGTACAAGTCTAAGCTCCAGAGGCACTCTAGGTCCATGCGGTTATCTTAGAAAATGAAGCTCATCACCACACTGTTCTAGAATCTATGTCTAACCAGACACAATTGAGCCTGTAGGAATTAATAGACTTTTCTAAGTGGCATAAAAAGCATCTCTCCGCATAAAAAAATACCACTGTGCACTGGACCATTCTGTTCAAGTTCTTTGCATATAAGAATTAAGGAAATAGACTAAAAGTATTTCTAGAAGTATTTCTAGCATTTTTAGATTTTATGTCTATAACATAGGAAGATAAATCTGGGGTGAAAATAGCAAAAAAATACTGAGATATTCTGACTGACATTTCAGGACAATATTTGTATCCTTTTTTTTGCTTTTCAAATTTGCTTGCATGAATAAATCTCTGCTCACACAAAAAGCTGTGCAAAATAAATTTTTGGGTCTATTACTTACAATTGTTCAGTTGCAAAACAAATTCTGAATTGGATTCAATAAAGCTCATAAGTAACAGCTTCTGAAAAGTGAGTTGTTCAGTTAGAAAGCAGCTCCAACAGAAAATATTACACAGAGTAGACAGTAAACTCAGAATATCAAATAAATATAAATTATTGTAGCTATTTAAATTGCTTAAATGAAAAAAAAAAAAAGTATCAAAAAGAACATGCAGTTAAATTCTCTAATTCAGAACTAGTAAGTGAAACCTAATACATGTGACAGCACATGGCAGAAAGTAGGAAACATTGATAACCCAAAGAGACATGGAGCTTAGGCAAGAATTTGAGATCTTTCAGATTATGTGTGATAAAAGTTGAGCTCTTGCAGCAGGCTGATGGCACGGTAATTGTAGGTTTCACTTGTCTCTTTTGAGCCTAGGAAGGACTGAGAAGTCTAATTATTACCACACTGGTCCCCAAACAGCCATTAACCTTAGCCTGAACACAAAAAACAAAAAAGCTCTCAAAGGACTAAGAAATGCACCCTTTTTTATTTTTTTTTATTTTTTTTTTTTGAGAAGTGCTGGAATTGAGTGAGTAGAGCAGAACTAGAATTAAGTTAACATCAATTCAGCTTTACTTCCAATTCAGTTAACTTCCAAAGATGTTATGACAAAAGAGGGGAATAAAAAAAAAAAAAAAAAAATCCTTTCTCTTTCCCGTCATCTTACTCTCTCCTGTCTGCCTCTAGCAGACAAAAACTGTTATAACTGTTTGTACCTACAGCTTTCAGAATAAAACAAAATTTTATTATAATATCACTTTAAATTGTACTCACAATTCTAGCCACCAGGGAGGATGTTAACAAGCTCCCTAAAATTCCACAGCTATTTTACAAAGTTAAGCTGCAACTGAAATGATCAAACTAAAAATAAAAGAAAAATACTCATGCTGAAGAGTTTGATAACTTTTCTTACCAAATACTTCTTTTAAACTCTGATGCTGACTATCAGGAAGACTATGAGTGCTATATATCAGCATCCCTCAAGTCAGGATGTGAAAGGCTGGGAGATATAGATGGAGCTACCTTAAATTGATTTCCAATCAATAAGTATTCCAAATACTTTCCAGTCACAAAACTAAATGAGACCACAATTAACCTCAGCTGGATTCTAACACATGTCCAAACTGCAGAATACTCTGTATCCTCCTTTCCTGTGGCTAATCTCTGCAACTTTATTTTTAACTCTACTGACAATGTCTATTTTATGAAGAAATAGATGAGGCATTGCAGCAAGTGTCAGCACCCTCATTAATATTGTCACATCAGACAGGAGTCACTGAAACGTGACGATCATTTTGAACATAAAAATTTATATTTAATAAAGACTGTAATACAATAGCTGTTGCTTTAAAAGTATGTTGCTTGATAGGGCCAAATAATTACCTTCATTTCTCTGCTACATTTGTAAATTCCATCTAACCCTGAAACATTCTTTCTATAACATGCAGAATGGAAGCCTAACACTTCTAAGCATTAAAATATCAAACTAATATGTGTAGCCTCTGGAATTAAGTTGTTTTGTTTTTTTTCCAGTGAAACAAATTCTGTTTCATGCTTCTGAGCTATTGACATTTTTAAAAGAGAAAAAAGAGAAAGCAATTAAAACCATGGTGGAAAAAGTCTTCAAGAGTAATTTTTGTATTAAAAAAAAAATATATAGACTCAGTAGCAGTAACATAGGAATGAGCCTGTTCCAAAACAATCTGCCTAAACTAATTACCAAACTAATGAAGGCTAATCATTTCAAACCTTAATAACAGCTTGAAAAATATGTTATTTTACAATTAAGCAAATGAAGCAAAAAGATTTTTTTTTAATAGAATATGCAGATTTATCTTTCCATTAGATTTCAAGGATCACACTTGTATATGATCTGCTATTTTATCTTTAGAGTAAAGCAAAATAAATATAAACAAACCTTCCCATTCACCAAAAATAATTAGTGGGTTGTAAGGTTGTTTCAAGTTCAGAGGAGAGTAATGTTGCCTCTCTCTCCTTAACAGTTCTAGAAATTGAGTTCATATATAGGAAAGAAGTATTGTGGGGGCATCAATAGGAGCCTTTCTGCTTTACCAGAATGGAATTCCTACTTCTTTGACACAGTCACAAAGGGGAGTTCCTATAGCAATTCCTGAAAGAACCAAAACCCTGAAAATAGCTTGGAAGACCAGAAAGAGGAACAAATGAAACTCAAGACTCCTTCACCTTAACATTTGATAGGTTAACAGTTTGGCAGGTGCACAGTATTAAAATGAGATTATTCAGTTAACAAAAAAAAAGAACAACTATGAGCGCTTATTAGCTGTGCATAGTTATTTAACATTTTGATCTGCAAATATTACATGAGCATTGTCAAGCTCCTAATAACACAACTTGCTCAATCTGTTGTGAAACATTTTTGAACTGGCACAAATCACTACATGATTACTCCACCATCTTTGAAACATCATGGATAGCATAAAAGGTGCCTGAGGAATGGAAGGAAAACCAACATCACTCCAGTCTTCAGAAAGAGCAAGAAGGAGGATCCAGGAAAGTACAGGCCAGTCAGCCTAACCTCCATCCCTGGAAAGGTGATGGAACAGCTCATTCTGGAGGTCATCTCTAAGCATGTGGAGGAAAAGAAGGTTATCAGGAGTGGTCAATACAGATTCACCAAGGGGAAATCATGCTTAACCAATCTGATAGACTTCTATGATGGCATGACTGGCTAGGTAGATGAAGGGAGAACAATGGATGTTGTCTACCTCAACTTCAAGACTTTTGACTCTGTTTCTCACAACATTCTAACAGGTAAACTCTGGAAGTGGGGGTTAGATGAGTGGACAGTGAGGTGGATTGAGAACTGGTTGAAAGACAGAGTTCAGAGGATTGTAATCAGCAGTGCAGAATCTAACTGGAGCCCTATAGTGTTCCCCACAGGTCAGTGCTGGGTCCACTCTTGTTCAGCATATTCATCAATGTCCTGGATGAAGGAACAGAGTGTACATCAGCAAGTTTGCTCATGATACAAAACTGGGAGGAGTGGCTGACACACCAGAAGGCTGTGCTGCCATTTAACAAGACCTAGACAGACTAAGGAGTTGGGCAGAGAGGAACCTTATGAAGATCAACAAGGGCAAGTGTAGGGTCCTGCTGCTAAGGAGGCATAATCCCATGCACCAGCACAGGTTAGGGGATGCCCTGTTGGAAAGCAGCTCTGTGGAGAAGAACATGGGAGTTCTGATGAACAACAGGGTAACCATGAGCCAGCAATGTACCCTTGTTGCCAAGAAGATTAATAGAATCCTGGGATGCGTTAAGAAGAGTGTGACCAGAAGGTTGAAGGAGGTCTTCCTCCCCCTCTACTCTGCCTAGTGAGGCCACATCTGCAGTGCTGTGTCCAGTTCTGGGCTCCTTAGTTCAAGACAGACAGGGAACTACTGGATAGTACCCAGCTGAGGGCTATGGAGTTGATTAGAGGACTGGAGCATCTCCCTTATGAGGAAAGGCTGAGAGACCTGGGGCTGTTTAGCCTTGAGAAGAGAAGACTGAGAGGGGATCTTATCAACGTTTATAAATATCCAAAATGGTGTCAAGTGAATGGGGCCAGACTTTTTTCAGTGGTGCCCAGGACAAGGGGTAACAGGGCAAAAACTAGTGTACAAGAAGTTCTGTCTGAACTTTACTGTGAGGGTGATGGAGCTCTGGAACAGTTGTGGAGTCGTCTTCTCTGGAGATATTCGAAACCTTCCTGGATGTGATCCTGTGGAACCTGCTCTGGGTAACCCTGCTTTAGCAGGGGGGTTGGACTAGATGATCTCCAGAGATCCCTTCCAACCTCTACCATTCTGTGATTTTATGACAATTTTGAAAGAAATACCATGCTTAGTTTTATTTTCATCAACATGTAACTGTGTTCTTCCATTTTCCTTTCTTTCAAAGTAATGCTAGGTTTTCGTAACTAAATATCTACATCTCCATCTGCAGCAGATTCTCCATCTTTCATTAAAATGTTAGACTAGTGAATATTGGGGGGTGGTGGTGTGGTGGTGTCTATATAACTTTATAAAGCATAAGGACATTAAAAAGGATTCAGACATCCCAACTGCAAAGAGAACTCATCTCAATTCTTCAGTGTTTTTATTAACTCAGTAAAAATGTTTTAAATGTTGACCCTCAAAGAATAATCATTTGTAGAAAAAGAGCAACCAAATAGAAAGTTTATTTTTAACATATCTATTATAGTTCAATTCTAACGTTTAGCAGCAACATGGGAAATATAATAAAAATAAACCCCAGTTTTCAAGCCAAATATTTTTATAGCCTTCAGGGTATTTTCCTTCCTGCTTGTAATGCAAGTCTTGATCAATCCTAAAAGCCTGCTCCTGAAGGACTGCCAAACAAAGCTATTTCACCTCATAACTGCTACAGGTTTCTACTCATTACTTCTGTAACTCTCAAATGCTACTTCATCTTCCCTGGATATGGCTCACATTCTCTTTTGAATGACAGGAGACAGAAAAGAGTACTCTGTCACCTTGAGGGAAATGTTTTCTGAACTTTTAAAGTTCTCAGCCATTCAGATGTGTTGCTTTGCCTATTCATTTAATTCCAGATGAATCTCAATCTTTAACCAACTGAAAGTTACTGAGTGGCACTGGAGATTCAGAACTGGAATTTCAGGAATATGTCATGATCATTCTCCACAAACAGTAGTGGAAACTTAACCTGATTGGTCAGAGTTTGAAAAATACAGGAGTTAGAGTACTTACACTGTTCTGCACTCCCTGTTCCAAACGAAAAAAGTTAAATCTGGATTTATTTTCAAAATTTGCATTTCCCACATACAATGGAATACCATAAGGACAGCTTAATGCACACTAACACAAGTTTAACAACTGGTATAGATTTTGAACTTCAAATGCTTTTCACGCCTTGTTTTCTTTGTATTAAGAATGTTAAAGCAATTTAAGGTGACATTTCCATGCTCATTAACAGAGGACACAGAGTCATTTGCAAGAAGACAGACAGGTGGTTTATAATTTTCATCATTATAATATTGAACAAGATGACAACTATTGCCTAAAAGAAGGATAATTATACTATAAGAGACTTACTTAAACTCTATATTCAGTTCACATGTATAAGAATTGGCAGAAAAAGTCACACACCAAAGCTAAATTATCCTTGCTTACCTGTTTAAATTGTGGTTACCCATATAAATCCTCAATGCATTTTTATTGGTATTGCTTTGTGCACAGCATCAGCTAACTCTATCAAGTGCATTGGCTGTTTGCCTTCAGAAGTATCTGCACTACCTATTACACACTACTGCAAGACAATGGATCTGCTTAGGTTTTTAGAGAAACGTGTTGTCATCTGAATCTCTTTTTCAAGATGGTGGATCAAATGCTCTTGAGATGCCATCTGCCTGGTTTAAGCATACAAGCTGAGGAAGGACAGTTAAGAAGTAAACCAACCCTTCGAAATACCAGAGTTGATGAGCTATCTGCTTTCTACTCTTCCATGGTATATCTGTATCTTTTCTTTTCTGAAGCAACACGTATAGCTTTAAATACGGTAAATTACATGGATGACTTTAAAGAAACACAGGCAACTTTGGTTACCCAATGGCATTTGTTTCTTGTGGAGAACAGCGGAAAATTCTAAAACTCCAAGAGCGATTTCTGAGAAGGTTATTGAAATATCCATATCCCTCTTTTTCTTTTAAAAAGAAATCATTCTACCTTTATGTTTCTACTTCCTTCTATTACATTATGAGATGTACTCTAGAACTTACGGTATGTATCCAGAAATCTTATTTTCTTCAAAAGCATTTATATAGGACACATATCCCTATGTTTGCCTGTCATATTTTCCCCATATATACTCCTAGTTATTTTCCACACAGCTGTCCTCCTATGAGCAAGCAAGCATACCACGACTTTCTCCTCACTTCTGATATTCCCTCTGATGATATCTTCCAACTCTGGAGCAGAAATTACTACTAGACCCTGAAAGCATAATTCATCTTTTCACACTATAGGAATGTCACACTATTGAAATATCTTTCTTTACATATTCAAGTTGTTTTACTGCTGGAAAAGAGAACCATGTCACTGTCTGAAAGCAGAAGAGCTGAAATCAGACTTAAAAATAAATGTCTTGTAATAAAAAAGAAGGTTGCTTTGACTTAGCATTATCATTATTACAAAACTATGTCTAATCCATCTTTGGAAGGACAAACTGGAAGGACAATTGGAAATGGTTCACCTATCCCACTTCAACACTAGTGATGAGCCAAACTGTTCATTCTATCATTCCATAATTACCACTAATAGGGTCTTTTCCGTATCTTAATTCAAACTTATCTTTTGCTCAGTTTAAGAAGCAATTTTCCCACAGCAAGATGCATTTCATTGCACATATACATCTGTAAATCTCCAGCATTCTTATAATATGCAAGGTAATGTTCCTAGGTGTCTTTACGTATGCACCTGCAGCAGATATGTCTATCCACAGTCTTTGAATCATAAGTAGGAATCACAACAAAATGCAAGAGAAATTATGCTTGTCAATGGAAATCTAGTGCAAGCTTTGAGTACAGTGATCACAATCTGGTTGATTGACTTGAATACTCAAACAGTAAATACTGGTAAAAATTCTCTGGGAGATCAGAACATTAATTTTAACACTACTGTCACATTTGGCATCCGAAATGCAGAAATGTGATGTAAAAGAATGATAGATGCTGGAGATCTAAGAAAGAAATACAAAATCAAAACGTCGCTATGTCATGTAAGTTCATAATCAAAATAAACCTGTTCAGTGACGTGCTATTAGACAAATCATCTAACATCAAGGGATTGAGTGAATACAAAAAATACTTTTAAAATTGTAGGAGACACTAGAAGGACTGTACATCAGGGAAAAAGTCGAGTATGGGAGGTAGTTATGAATCTACACATGCTGGAGAGGTACAATGGTCTAAATAAATTTGCAATTTTGAGAGGAAAAGAAAAACACTTCATAGAGAATTCAGTTTCTGGTCCAGGAACTATGTGATTATTTAGCTGCAGTGTTAACACATAGTAGAAGGGATCTTGTACTTAACTGTAAGTGTTGCTATTTATTTACCTTTTCTTTACCCTCTTTCTTCTGGTCTTATTTTAAAAAGCAAGTCATAAAGAGAAAATAAGGTCAGCATTTTAATGTTTTCACTTCTGGGGAAATAAGAAATGAACCATGATAATCCTATAGGGTGGATCAGATCTGAGGAATGGGTCATAAAAGCACAAAAAAAAAGCGCAATAATTTCAGGTCTAAAAATAACATTAGATCTGCAAATCATATAGAAAAATCTTAACATGTAATGTCATGAATGAGATGTTCAGCGGAGCAAAAAACTGTAATTAAAACTAAATAAAAACCAAAATACTTTCTCCAGTCAGAAACGACAGTATCTCTACGGGCTGATAATTTATAAGTATGCGTGCAGTATCACTCCAACTGATATAAAACACAGCAAAAATCCCAGAACTTTTATTCCCTTATCTTTACAATAACATTCTGGTTTATGCGTTGTCAGGTTTTGCATCCTGAAATTCTTTTTTTTCCATCGATCCATTTTTCTACACCACTTCAAGCAAGATTTAAAAAAAAAATAAAATATCTATTTCTGTTGAACAATACATTGTAAACTTGATTCTCCAAGTGGCTCAGAATCAAACTAATCATCCAATATATCCATAATTATAAAGTTAAAGTAATTCAGCCTAATTTGGTAAGAAAATTCATGATATAGAAAATACTACCTCATCGACTACTGGCATCTCAAAACTAAACTACTTTTGTTTTTTAGTAAGGAATTTCTGCTTACTATTATGACAAGCAATACATTTTCTTCCTTTATGGATTTCAAAACATTCCATATAAAATGTTACAGGTACACATCAAGTACTCAATGGGAATGTAGTCACATGTTTCTTATATAGCTGCATTCACTAAGCCCCTTTATGTTTTCAGATTGTTATAGTGGATAATCAAGATAGTATACACTGGAAATGATTATTTTTTTTAAAAAATATTATAAGGGCAATTACCTTGATGTGACCATTTCCCAGAATAAATCATAAATGCACCAAAAGCTAAAAGGTGAATTCACTAAACATTAGAAGTGTGCAATTAAAGACTGACAATTTAAATTAATTTAGGCCTTTCAAGCCCAAATCTTTGTAATTGAAAAATTACAGAATAGAAATTTTAACTCCTAAAATGATAATGTTTATTGTTATGCTAATTTTATTACAGCCACCTTTTCCCCATGATAAATCAAAAAAAAGATAAAGTAATAAATTCCCAAGGAAAATATTATGTGCCAAGTATAGGCACTATCTTTGTCTGTCTTTATCTCAACTACCTGAACACACACGTTTCTATGCTTTAGGTATGTTTAATATTTATATTTTAAGAGCCGTAAAGAAAAAAAATAATAAAAAACACAAAACGCAGATTTTGCCAATAGCTCTGCTGGATTTTGGCTAGGCTTTTTCACTTGCCTAATGTACTACAGACCCCCAGGATTGGTATGGTAGCTTTCTAGAAGATCAAGCCAAAACTGGTCTCACTCATCTTTAGTTCTGGCCATCTGCTTGAAGCATCTGGTAACTCAGTACATTCACCCACATCCAGAACGTGACTGCTCTCTTGCCAACTTTGTGCCTCAGTAACTGCCAATATGTGCTTCTCTGCTACTAACATGACAACTGTCAAAAAGAAGTTGAACATGAAAGAATAAATCTAAATTAAACTAAGGCATTACTTTCCCAAATTACAGCAATAATTTTTTTACATAATCGCTTGATAAAGGCAATGATAAATAAGCACTTACACAGTGAAACCTTTCTAAGGTTAAGAAATGTAACAAAGATCTAATTACTTTGAAAAGTTATTTTTGACATTTGATCCTTGCTATTTTCTCTGACAATTAGAAAAGACGTACGCGCAGTTATTCAAGAAAAAATTAAGTAATACTAGTAATGACTTACATTTTTATATAAAGACTTCAAAATTATACATTTAATTTCTGATTTTAGAAGAAGAAATCAAACAAGAAATCAGATTATTTTCACCATTTCTTTTACAATTAATATAAGTATATACAACTATTAGTTATAGTCTAACTGCCACACATGAAAAATATCACAAGAGGAAGTGGAATGCACTATCAGAAAACAGAACATAAACGACAGATTCGAAAATAAATGGTAAAGAACTGTGCAACTTCCATTGAAAATCATCCTCTTGTCATGTAAATATACCACATCTATGTTCACTCAAAAAGAACACCTAAAGATTATTTTGTGTGCTTCATATTAGGAGAAGTAAAAAAAAAATAAAATGAGGTAACTGTAATTACTGAAATGATTAATTCCTTTACCAAGTATCATCAAACTAACCTTTTGTCTTCTTTTGCTATGACATTTGTGAAAAGGTCAGATGTATTCAACAGAGAGGGAGCGTGTGATTAAAAGTTAAAAGCACATGAGCAAAAGATCTACAGACAGAAAATTTAAAATCAAAGCCTAGAAAAGTAAATCTGGATCATGATAAACTACTAGACTACGAATAGAGGAAAACAGCAAACACAAGGACAGCTGGAAAACAGCATAGTGACTTCCATTTTTTTTCTTGCCCTGTCTCAATCATCAGTTGTCTCTCTTCTTGTATTTAAATTTTAAGCTCCGTGGAGTACAGCTCACAGTTTCATTTCGCAGCAAGTGAACATACAAGACAAAGTGGTCCTTACCTATCACTATGGCTCCAATTCTGATTCAGTACACAATCTAGCTGCTGCCACCAAATCAGTGATAGTGAAAAAAAAAAAATTTACTATTTCTATTAAGTGCAGTGCTTACAAAGAAAGATCTCACTTCATATTCAGGTGATCCCATAGTTATCTACCATTCCATGGTCAGTCATAATAATTCAGTTTAAAAAAGAAGTGCTATATATTTTCCATTCTTCCATTTTTAAAAGAATGTTTTACCAAATGTTCATTGAAATCAATTAAAAAGCTATTCTAATATATCATATGTAAAAAAAATATCACAAACCATATGTAAATATTTCTTTGGCTTCTATCTTACTATTTTGTTTTCATCACGACTATTTTAAATACTGTTATTTTCAAAGCTTTATGATCTATTGTATTGCAGTGTTTTGCAAAATACTGTAATGTAAATTTTGATTTATACAAGAAATAGAACTACAGAAAATTCTTCATAGGATGTATATGGTGACAATTCCTCTGATATCTGTTATATTCATTAAGACACAGTAAAGAAGAGCACAAGGCTAGTAGACATATGATGTCCACGGATATAAAGAACTTTCAATGATGTATAAAAACTTGTAATTGTCTACAGTATGGCAATTTGTCTTCTTTTACAGTCATATTAAACATTTTAAGCTTGTGGCTTTCCCTCAGGCAAATTTATTCCAAGTAAGGAAAAAAAATTAAAAGGAGGTGTAACAAGTTCACAAAATAAGTAAAAACACATATGTCGATCTCATATTATTCAGATACTGCAAATTGCTTCTAGGGTTAAATACAAGTAGCTTTGCCATTTTCTTTACATCTTGCACTTAATGCTATTCAGGGGCAGCCTAAAGTCATAAACACCAATCGTAAAAGAATTAAAGTAGATTTCCAAAATTAGTCAATGTCCCAACTGAAAGCCTTCACAAAATTTTTCAAACATGTCCAGATATATCAGGTACTCACTTTTGAGGTTTTCAACCTAAGATTCTAGAATCTCAATGTCATCTCATACCGTGAGCTGCGTAAGTTTAACTCCTCAGAACCGAGATTGTCAGAAACACATTAATTTCCAAAAATCCTCATTCATTAACTAATTTGAGACTATATTTTAGCTATATGCAATAGAAAACATTAAGAGCATATTACAGTGAACTGTTAATTTGTATTTGCAAAGAAAAACAGGATTCTGCATGAAACTCTGCTCCAGAGAGTGGAATGAAAGCAAGTCTACATGTGCTAGCAGAAATTCCTTCCATTTTTACAAAGCTTATATAATTTCCTACAACTGTATTGAACCAGCTATCAGAGCTTACTTCTGGAAATATTTTATTTCAATACTGAATATGGTATGAAAATCTATTATGTTATCTTTTTGCTCTTTAACCTAAACTTGTATTTCTGCCTCAGTCACAAGCTTTCTGTACGTATTTCAACAAGAATTTCCCACTTACATTTTTATAGAGGAAAAAAACACAAATTTTTCTGCCGATTGTTGAAATATGTCAAATATACAAGCTGTTGCATCGTTTTGTCAATTGTGCTGTAACAAAAAAAATCCCCAAGGAAACTTATTTAAAAAAAAAAAAAAATATGATCACAGAACAAACTAGGAAAAATCGCCTTATAAGATTATCAGAAAGATACTAAATGTTCAAACTTAAATCTGTATATTTCCATAATTAACACTTAAAAAAAAAAAAAACCAAACCCAAAAAACATTAAGTGCTGTTAACTACAATCAAGTATGGTATGAAATGTCTCATGCTCAGTTTTTGGTTAATAACATTTCCAGAATTCTGTCCATAGAACTGCTCAAAGTGGTTATAATGACAAGAATTGAGAAGTGGCTCTTTCACTTGATGTGTTTGAAAGGTAGCTTTGTACGAACAGCTGTGTTTTCAAAATGCTTGCCACCTCTAAATTGGTCCTTGTGAAGTGAACTGTTTGCCTTATTGCCAGCAGGGCACATTGCAGTGTAGCTGCTGTATTTTTAGTTTTTATCACTGTCTTTCTAACTGCTGAAGTGGAAAAGAAAGATTGCCAAAACCTGACGTGTTTCTTTCCCTTTCTGCCCACTCTGACTTGGTTCTTAGCTGTCTGTTGCTCCAGTGATGAGAAACGTTGCTCAGTTTAACCACTCACTGAATGTCTTTTCCAGCTAAAATAATGGTGATACTCTCTTGTAAACCATGACTCCAGCTGTCAATAGTAAAAAACAAAACAAACCTAGTTAAAACATACCAATCATTGTCTATACAAGAGATAATGAAGTTGCAAAAACTCACACACATCAGGGTGCATTTTTCTAAAAGCAAGAGATGATACGTTAAAAGCAAGAGATACGAAATATTTAGTAAGACAGTAAGCATGGACTGCAACAGGGATAGACTACCAGAAGAAATTTAAAAATGTCTCCACAAAGATTTTAAGAGTTTTAGGATGGAAATTCTAGCACAGAAAAAACAACAATAAAAATACTGGATATCATTACTAATAAGCAGTACTAACTTTTTAGACGCAGGCTCTAGTTAGACTTTTTAAATGTAGACTTCACGAAGCAAACCATACACAATTTTATATTGATGAGGAAATACATGCACAATCAGAGTACACGCAAAGATGTATAAATGCAGCTGGGTAAAGAACTGCTTGAAGAGCTCCTGCTGCTGTGTGTGTGAAAACACTTCTCCCACAGCTCAGGTTATTGGTGATAATTTGCTGCAGAGCTTCATCTCTACAAGCTTTTCTATTATGCACCATAGTACAAGGTACTAGGTACTTGTACCAGGTACAAGTTTTAAGAATCACCTGCATCACATCAAAAACTTTTTGAGGACATCAAAACTAACAGAAGAGCTATAATAAAAGTGGTATTTTTGCTTAACAGATAATGCTAACATAATTTCATTATTAATTTTTTTTTTAAAAAAAAGAAAATATTTACTTTTGCATAGAAATCTCTGTTTGTGTAAATCTCAGATACTTCAAATACTGCTCAAACGAACAGGACAAATAACATTCAGGTTCTGTCTGTCCTTCTTATTAGTACCTTTATAAACAGGTATTTGAAACGCAAAATTTTCACATAAAATTCTGGATGCTATACAGCACTTGGCTTTAAAGTAGCAGAGTCCATTAATAACAATTCTGAAAATCACAGTTAGTAAGAGTATTTAAATTTAATCTTTTCTTTACTGTTATCAGTACATATTTATTATC
The DNA here is from genome assembly GCA_013396935.1 of Baryphthengus martii. Taxonomy (NCBI): domain Eukaryota; kingdom Metazoa; phylum Chordata; class Aves; order Coraciiformes; family Momotidae; genus Baryphthengus; species Baryphthengus martii. The sequence goes on along the minus strand of VWZK01017675.1, from coordinate 97,189 downwards.
ATCAGTACATTACTGAAGAAAGGGAATCAATGCATTCCCAAAGTTCAAAGTATCCCAAAGTTAAATGCTTATTTTCCAATACAAACATTTATCTGTGTGACACTACACTCTTCAAGGAAACTGAACTTCAATTACAGTTTATAGTGCTGACTGCAATATATTAATTTACATTAAGTTTATTTTGTTACAGTAAACCACAGCTCACTTCTGAGTTCAAAATGGTTTGTGCACATCTCAAGGTTAGAAATTAATTACATACATACAGACACACACACAATCAGTACAACCAGTCGGCATAGGCAAAGTCATACTGCAAAGCTTGACTCTGGGTTTGCATATCTTCAAGTGGGACCAGAAAACTTAACATCAGCAAGCCATGTTTCCTTACCTTCTTCAATTCCGTACATCAATCATACAACAATATTATTATAAACAAAAAGACCAACAAAAATGTTTTGCCACTCAAATGATTCTATATAATTTTTGCTGTGCATTTCACTACTTCATATTTTTAGTGTTCTATGTCATATGATATGTACTACAGTCACACAATTTAGTTTCAGTTTGTCCTGCAAGGAGAAGGCAGTTGGACTTGATCTCTATGGGTTCATTCCTACTTGAGATATACTCTTGTATGATTCTATGATTCACAAGCCACCATGGATGTCCATACTACTCCAGAAACATCCTTTTATTCCACTCCTTGAATGACACCTAATAGCAAATAATTTTCATGTAAAACAATACATAGGTATGCCACTATTTAAACCAAAAATCTTTCTGAAGTGAAACAATGTATTTTGGAATGATGACTCTGCAAGCTGGCAGAGAGTGTGAAAATTATTCTACAATGTGTTATTCAAGGCACTCAACCCCAGTGAATATTTTACACAAGGCAGAAGCACTTTAACTGAAGAAATAAGAAAGATTTATGCTAGAACACCATATGAGCTTGAGCTGGTGGCTTATTAACAGGAGCAATCACCAGAAAGAGAAAAGACATTGGATTAAACCATAAAAAAAAATTTCAGTCTGGATCTCTCAGCTATTCTTTTTTGCTGCCTTTTGAAGAAAGCCCACTCTAGTCTATATGACATGAAAATGTCTACTTATGTCCCTCGTTTGGGTTTGAGAATCCTAGAGAACCTGAGGTATAAACTCAAGAGGAGTATAAAGTCAAATCCTGGAGGATGTTGACTCTATGTACACAAAAATGTAGCAGTTTATATACTTTAACCAGTGCAGCTTCTCCAGTAGCTGGGACACGCATGAAAAGTCCACATCTTATATTTTACTGTGATCAGCAGTAAATGTTCAGGAAGAAGCAGAAAACCAGGTGAGGTATCTAGTTATGCTCTCCCGGAATACTTTCCCAGTACCTCTACCGAGCAGAAGTCCATGAGCATCACAGTGGGATCAAAATGCTGAGATTAGATATCTGCAGCAGCGGTCTGTTGAACCTAATTCATTCACTATTCAGATAAGTTTTCCAATGACCTTTCAATTATTAAAAGCTTACGTTTTGTTATTGGCATGCTTATAGATACATTTTAAATACACAATCCAAATAAAATTCCAGAAGTCAATGGAACATGTGCTTTAGAAAGTACATCAAGAACAGGACTCAAAAAATTCCCTTCCATGACCATCTTCTTTCCTCCCTGCATAGTAATTTACATTTGTGCATTTGGCATAGAATGATTTCTGAGATCTTTAGTAAATGGGACAGTACTCCATAAAGGTTTATCACCTTTGCCTCCCGGTGGCAAAATTAAGAGCAAGTTATAGGCATTAACTGTCTGATGCAAACCTTTATTTTTCTTCAAGTCTCAAGTGATCTCTTTTCCCAGAACAAAGGAACAGATCACATTTATACTGTTTCTGTCAGTATGTCTTTGCATTTCAGTACAAAGTGGGCCATTTGCATAAAAACATATTATTATTCCTCAAAACAGCAGAATGTTTTCTGTATGTTTATCTCACACATTGTCTGTTCACTTTATTAATATACTTACATGTTAAAATAAAACATTATAATGTTCTTAAATGTACACAGTACAAACAGCAGCCTCAAAGAATTGCCAAACGTACTTCAAATTGGCCCAATATTCATGCCATTCAACATTGTCCAACACCTTTCCCTCTGAGCTGATATGGAATGCCTGTGTGGTCAATACGCCCAATACTCCTGGGCCTGGAAAGGAAACGTAAAATCCAAATCCCTGACACCTGACTTTTGCAATTCTATCTATAAGAGCAACACCTCAAAAGTTATTTATCGATGTCAATGAAACATTGATCATATCTTACAATTTCTAAACAATGTCACTGTGAATTTTAACTCTAGAGGCAGGGGGGGAAAGAACAAAAATGTGTATCATATGACAGTCTTCTGTGACAAAATCCAGTTAAAGTTAGTGTGAAGTCTATGTTCTGAAGTAAATGGAGCAGTTAATGTGTACTCTTTCGTATATGAAAACACAGAAGCTTTTGAATTATATGGACTGGAACGTAATTTACAATCGAAGCAAGATTTTCTTTTTTTCCACAAAAAGCAAGAACACACTAAAAATCTGGGGCAGACCCATTTGATGCTTCAAGATACTAAGGTTTCAGTCTTCACTATAATTTGGGACACAAAGACAACCCACAACGTCACAGCAAATTTCAGATTCTTGCAGAGCTAAAGACCAGAGAAGAAACTGCTCATGTAGAGGTTTTTTCCTTAGCACTCTAAAGACACTTCTCTGTTATTAGTATCCCTTGCAATTGAAGTTATTGAAGCCAAAATAAACAAGCCAGCAACTACCCTGAATTTGCCAAGATGACATGCTATTTATTATGAGGTACATATTTTGAATTATGGCTTTAAAGAAGGAAAAAATAAGTTTTCTTCCTAAGCACCAGATACAAAAGGTATTAAAAAACGCTAAAACCTCTGGATAGTCAATTTTGTATATTTCTGTATAAATATCTCACAGGCTTGCCCAAGAATGTCACCATTAGGAATGTGTATTAATCCATCCATTCTATTTCCCTTTGATTGCACATAAATAATGTTCTTTATATTTATAAACCTCATGTTCGAAAGTTAAATATTCATGCTCTGTAGGAATTCGCTCAGTGTCTACATTGTGAAAGCCAACGGAACTCAGTCTGCTTCTAGTGATAACTGAATGAAAAAAAAAATATTTTTAAAGGAGCATAAAATATGTAGAAAAATATCACTGATATATTTTGCTTTATACCTTGTGGATCTTCATTTTTCCGTAGAGCAATGCTGCACTGGATGTATGACAAGCTACAAGTCTAAAGATATATTATTATATTAACTTCATTTATGCTATCTGGATTCCACTACAATACTCCAGGCACCACAGTCATTTTCTTTTCTCACTTGCAATAATTAACATTAGAGAGCAAAAGATGGCTAAATTAATTTATAACTTTATAGTTTCTTACACTAATTATTTCCTCTTCTTATATTTTAGGTCATCCTGTCATTCCTGCAAACACTAATCAATCATGGGATTTGAAGTTAATACTACTAAATAAATGAATTGCTTAATCTCCAATGACCATCTATACATACTTCATCTTCACAAAGCTTATCAATTTTATGTCATCAAGGACAGAGTGACCTTCATTTCCACAAAATGCCTCTTACTACTGGACAAGTTGGTTACAAATTTATCACTTATCCTCAGGAAGAAAGTCGTTCGCGAACATCATTTGACAAATCTAAGTGTGTGTTTTATCAATTGACCAGGCCATACTGAATTTCAAAAATACAATTGTGGAATACCAAGACTCTGTTACTTTTCTGAACATTTGAGCTAAGATGAAGGACATGCAACTCAAAATCAATTTTCTACTTGGTCTAGTTATCACTGCATTAGTACAAGCTGTAGAAAAAAGAGCAGACTGTCCAGAGTCATGTATATGTGAGATCAGACCATGGTTCACCCCCAGGTCTGTGTATATGGAGGCTCCAACAGTGGATTGTAACGATTTAGGCCTTTTTAATTTTCCAGCCAGACTGCCTGCCGACACACAAGTTCTACTTCTACAGACTAATAATATTGCAAAAATTGAACATTCAGTAGACCTTCCAGTGAATTTAACTGGTTTAGATCTATCTCAGAACAATTTATCTTCAGTGACCAGTATTAATCTTAAAAAGATACCACAGTTGCTTTCGGTGTACCTTGAAGAAAACAAACTTACTGAACTCCCCGAAGAATGTCTCTCTGGACTGCACAATTTACAGGAGCTTTATATTAATCATAATCTGCTTTCTGTGATTGCACCGGGAGCTTTCATAGGCCTCAATAATCTTCTCAGACTTCATCTCAATTCTAATGGTCTACAAATGATCAACAGGAAATGGTTTGAAGCTACTCCTAATCTCGAAATTCTCATGATTGGAGAAAACCCAATAATCAGAATCGAAGAGATGAACTTTAAGCCTCTTATCAATCTGCGCAGCCTAGTTTTAGCAGGCATAAATCTCACTGAAATACCAGATAATGCTTTGGTTGGCCTAAACAATTTAGAAAGCATTTCCTTTTACGACAACAGATTTGTTAGAGTGCCCCATATTGCTCTTCAAAAGGCTACAAATCTTAAATTTCTGGATCTAAATAAGAATCCCATTAACAGAATACGACGAGGAGATTTTAGCAACATGCTGCACTTAAAAGAGTTAGGAATTAATAACATGCCTGAACTGATTTCTATAGATAGTCTTGCTGTTGATAATTTGCCAGATTTAAGAAAAATAGAAGCTACCAATAACCCCAGATTGTCATACATTCATCCAAACGCATTCTACAGACTTCCCAAGCTGGAATCGCTCATGCTCAACAGTAACGCTCTGAGTGCCCTGTACCGCAGTACAATAGAATCCTTGCCTAACCTCAAAGAAGTTAGTATACACAGTAATCCCATTAGATGTGATTGTGTCAACCGCTGGATTAACATGAATAAAACAAATATCCGCTTCATGGAGCCCGAGTCTCTGTTTTGTGTAGATCCTCCCGAATTTCAAGGCCAGAATGTGCGACAGATACACTTCCGGGAAATGATGGAAATCTGTCTCCCTCTGATAGCTCCTGAAAGCTTTCCATCTACTCTGGATTTAAAAGCTGGCAGCCATATTTCCTTACACTGCAGAGCAACAGCAGAACCGGAACCTGAAATCTACTGGATAACACCATCAGGACACAAACTTTTGCCTAATACTATTTCTAACAAATACTACATTCATTCCGAAGGAACATTAGAAATAAGTGATATAACACAAAAAGAAAGTGGCTTATACACATGTATAGCAACGAACTTAGTTGGGGCAGATCTAAAGTCAGTCATGATCAAAGTAGATGGCTCTTTCCCTCAGGACAGCAATGGATCTTTGAATATTAAAATAAAAGATGTCAAATCTAATTCTGTTTTGGTTTCATGGAAAGCAAGTTCTAAAATTCTGAAGTCCAGTGTTAGATGGACTGCCTTTCTGAAAGCTGAAAACTCCCAGGCTGCACAGAGTGCTCGAATACCATCTGATATAAAGGTATATAATCTTACACATCTAAATCCATCAACTGAATACAAAATTTGTATAGATATTCCCACTATCTACTCACAGAATAAGAAACAATGTGTCAATGTAACCACAAAAGGACTGGACTTGGCAGTGAAAGGCTACGAAAAGAACAACATGATAGGATTTCTTGCCTGCCTTGGTATACTTTTGGGAATTGTGTCTGCGATATATCTGTACAGCTGCATCTCACGAGAGATCAACTATGACACTGGACATATCTATCTAAAGAATTATGTGAAGAAACAATCCTTTTCACTCAGTGAGCTTTATCCTCCTCTAATTAGTCTTTGGGATGTGGGCAAAGAAAAAAGCACAGCAATGGAAGTAAAAGCAACTGTAATAAGTGTACCAACCAATATGTCATAAGTACGTCATTACACTGCTTAATTTCTGAAATAAAAAGCACATGACTGCATTTGTGCTGAATAAAAGGCAACAAGAAAAGGTATTTCCTTTAGGAACTAGACACCTGGACTTCACTGCTGCCAACAAATGGGAATCTGTACTGACTCAGCAGAAGAGAAGAATTTTAACTAACTGGCTTCTAATGGTATTATACCAACGAAATACAATTAACTACATTTTCTAGAACTTCCATGGGACTTTAAAGTCTGGAACACAGTGCAAGTAGCCAAGAACATTTTCCGTATTTTTTTTTAATTATTATATAAAAGTAGTGGAACTGAGCAATACCTCCTCCTGTGCTGTATTACACACACTAGCCACGAGTTTTTGCAGTGAACGGATATACTAGGATTGACACATGGTGTAATGAAATGGACAAATTCTGTAGAGTAGACACAGTGAGTATGTGAATTTTTTTTATGAGGAAAATACATTTTTGATTAAAATTGAAATAGTTTTTGGCTTGTTTGTTTCTAAAAACAACATTCTGGGAGCTCTTGTCTGACAATAAACAAACTCATTCTAGTGTCTGATAAAATATCTCCTTACATACTCTCCTGTTAAAACGCCAGTCTGAACACATAGGATATTTTTGCTGGATTTAGGCTGTATAAACCACACAATAAATATTTTTATAAAGTACTTACTGTAATAATCACCATATTTTACATGTTGCTTATTGTGGGAGGAAGAAGAGAGAAAGAAGGTGGGAAGCAGACATAAAACTGATAGGGAAAAAGATTGTTAGCTACTGATAACAGCAAGTTTTGAGCTGCTTTGGTACTTTCCTAGAAGCCTGACAATTCAATTTGATGTTTAGTCTCAGATAATATAAATCCAATATCTTGTCTTCAGTCAAAAGGGTAATTCAGTCATTAATAATGTCTAAACTTTAGGCTGGCCACACAGGGAACTCAGATAGCTTGAACAGTTTAAATTATATTAAGGTTTTCTTTCTGACCCACACACTTCTGTTCAGCAATAACAACTAATTTATAAACCTCCTCAGCTTTCACAATGTTACAAGCAATAAATGACTAACAGAAACATTATTAGCAGACGTGAAATGAAACAAAACAAAAAGAGAACAATGAATACCTGACTACTCATATTGAAGTTGAAGTTCTCATGGGAATAGGACTGGGCCCATAAGCAGCAAATGTGCACAAGAAGCTGCTGATCAGAACACTGATTACAAAGTAACCCAATTCTGTTAGGATGGAAAAAGTAGCTACTCCCAAGCCCAGTAAAGAAAAGTGTGATTATTAAGATACCTGATGAAAAGACATGCTCCCTCCTGACAAAGAAAGCAACAACAAAAATTTTTATGTTATTTTGGATCATATATATTAACACAGGAAGAATTAAAAAAAAAAAAGTATATCACTGAATATTGTCTTAAGGAAGTAAATATTCACATAATGCATAGGTAGCTTGAATTACAAAGTAAAAATACAAGTAACAAACATTTCTTTTAAGTCTCTCAGAATCACAGAATCACAGAATGTGGGGGGTTGAAAGTGACCTCAAAAGATCATCTAGTCCAACCTCCTCGCCAGACCAGGATCACCTAGAGTAGGTCATGTAGGAATGCATCCAGGCGGGTTTTGAATGTCTCCAGAGGAGACTCCACAACCCCTCTGGGCAGCCTGTTCCAGTGCTCTGTCACCCTCACTGTGAAAAAGTGTTTCCTTGTGTTTATAGGGGATCTCCTATGCTCCAGCTTGCATCCATTGCCTTTTGTCCTAACATTGGGTGTCACTGAGAAGAGCCTGGCTCTGTTCTCCTGACACTCGCCCTTTCCATATTTATAAACATTAATGAGGTCATCCCTCAATCTCCTCTTCTCCAAATTAAAGAGACCCAGCTCTCTCAGCCTTTCCTCATAAGGGAGATGTTCCACTCCCTTAATAAGCTTTAGCAGAATTTAACATTTTTTAAACACTGTAATACACATTTCAGCTCTCAGGACTTGGTTGAACTAAACATTTCTGAGGAATCACTGACAGAATTTTTGTAGTTAGAAAAAGAAGAGTTACTTCTTGCATTTAGACATTAATTTTTCCTCTTATTTACAGTTTTGTACATACTTTCAAAATACCATTGGTCTATAAACACTTATAACATGGAAAAATAATTAATTTTACCTAGTACTAGTGAGTAACTTGTTTCCATGTTAAAAGTGGTGTTTTTCTAGCTAAATCCTGGGATTTTAAAATTATGTAAAGGTAACTTTCAAACTTCTTAAAGGCAGAGAGAATAACTTGACACTAATTTTAAAGTACCAAACTTAGCATATTCACAGAGCTGATACCGTCTCACTGAAGACAGAAGGTTACCAGCCTGATGACCGGCTCTCTACTGAAATAGATCAGGAAAAGCGGAGGTGACAGGTTTCAGCACCGCGGACAGCGCCCGCAGCGGAGCTGTCTCTCCCCAAGCGGCAGCTCACATGGGACCCACCACCGGGCAGATCCTGGACTTGCCAGAAAGAACTTGCAGGTATATATTGTGTGTTTAGTTCTGGAATCAAGCTACATTTAAAACTTAAAACTCTTAGCACTTAGAAATGAGAATCTATTTTTTCCCAGGCAAAAGAGTCTCTGCGTGACATTCTAAAATAGCACATGAATACAAGTCTACTGGGGAGTGCTGATACAAAGACTTCCCCTCACAGACTATCACAGTTTTTTTTTTATTTTATTTAAATATCTCATTAAAACTTTTTGCTGACAAGTAAAATGTGTTTTTATATAGAAGAATTCTCACACTAAACTTCTGAGAGTTGAAATGTTACTAGACATATCTCACAAATATTTGAATACTTCTACACTTTATACTGCTATCAAATGACAGTATACCTTAAATTTTAAAAAGAAATGGATTGTTCTGTTGCTAATAGCTAAAAATGTAAATTATTTTCTTTAAAGTAGCTTTGCAATCATCTTCTCACAGAACCTTAAGCCATTTTACAACTTTATACCTTCCTTTCTCTGAAAGTACTGAGTTTTTTTGTTCTCAGCATACCAACACGATGCATCTTCTGTAACTAGCCATCACTAATATTCTTTATCTGTACAAAGATGCCTTCACTGCTAACGCTTAAAAGTGAAACTTTAAGAAATACTAGGAAAATGTCCATAAGAACAGGGTCAACAGTGTTTCCAAAATAAGTTAAGATATCACAGAATTTTTAGCAACTTACAGAATAAAACATACGTGATTTGGAAGGGGTGCTTAACTAATGGGGTACAAAGAAGGAATACAACTGCAATAGTGAGAACAGGGATATCCCTTCAAAGAGTTCTCATTTTTACCAATGGTTATGGAGAAAGAGATGCTTGCAGATTTAGACTAAAACTTAAAAGACATGAGCATATTCAAGCTACTATCAACATTCATTACTTTATGAAACTATATGCCAACGACATTACAATTCTTTGGTATTGTATTGAGGCTTTAAACAGCTTTAAATTGAAAATTCATGTTTGTAACAGAAAATCAAGCTTAATGAATTTTTTTTTCATCAAATTCTATTTGCTGTAGCAATATGTTAAAGGCAAAAAGCATGTTGGAGTTGAGGCCATTTAAACTCACTTAAAGTAGATTTTTAAAAATGTATATTGATTAATGAATGGTTGTTTGATCCTTTTACAATATACATTTCGTGTGTTTGAAGTAGTTCTACTAGTAATGTGTTAGCCCTTTTGCAGACCTTTACATCATTATATCGGTATTCCATTATTTTACCTACTATACAAAAGTAGCACCCTGTAGAACACATGCGAATGCTTTCCATGGCAGTACTGTGAACTACCCACTATCCCTATAAATATAGTATTTTTATTATCTACACAGAAACATCCCCATGATATTAGCTTAACAAATCTCTAAAACAATTCATTATTTCTCCAAGACCAAAGACATTCTTAATTTTAAAATCCCCAGACAAGCTAGAGGTGAGCAGTGGGATTCTTGTGTAGCTGTGTGTAAAAATGCACAGCTGGTCCTTCTACAGACATACTACTCTATAAATCTGAGGGTCCTTAGGAAGTAATAAATCCACATATTAGTTTCAGTGGCTTAGTGTATATTTAATTCAAATCACTTTACAGACATATGCCAAGAAAAAAAAACAAAACAAAACAGAAAAAAACAAAACCAAACCAAAAAAAACCCCCAAAAAACAACAAAACAAAACAAAAACACTCAACTATTTTATCAGCAAAGCAGACTCTATTTAAAAAGTACAGGAAGAACTTCTAGCCACTAATAGTGGTATAGAATACTTTTTAATAGCCTCTTCTTTTATAGGAAGGTTGTTTTCTCCACATAAGGCATAGAGATAAAATTTTTATTCCTTTTATTAACTGGGATGCTTACTCTCTTTAATGGTGGTAGGAACTGACAACGACCTACATTTAATTTCTTCAGAAACAGAGGAAATCATTGTTACACACCTGTGTTTCCATTTATTTAATAGTTTTCTCTCAGGAATCCAATGCATTAGAAGTAGTACTTACTGATTATTCAAACCTGAAAATAGTAGCTCAGAAATAGATTAACTTTAGCTTGGCATTTGACAGCAAACTTGATTCTGAAACATTCTACTAATGAAAAAGAGAATGCAAACTGGAGTATTTGAAATGTCTGGCTAGGCAACAGCCAAAACATAAGACTGAAAAGACTTTTTAATTTTTTTTTTATTTTTTTTTTTTAATTCAGTTACCTTATTTCTTTCAATCAATCAGCTACTAGACTGAAAAGTAGTATTCTATTCATAAAAAGATTAAGCATTTATTTCTTGATAAAATAGTTACAAAAGTCATTTCCAGTATTCCATGACAACCAAATGCCAACTTATATATGTACATTTAATTTTCTGCTTTAGCTACAATGATATAATAACTCCAAAAAGTATCTAAAACAATTTAGATAAAAGATCACAGAATAAATGTTGATTTATATCCTAAAAGGAAATTTCAGTTTCCAAAATTCACTAATAAAATTCATTCACTTGTGTAACCTTAAATAGTAATCTCAAGATAATATAAAAAATCTTGTGCTGGCCAGTAATAGAAGAAACACAATGACCATCAGTAATCTCATAAAAAAATTTCGCCATATGAAACTAGAAGAGACGTTTCAGAAAAAGGTACCTATGTAGTCTAGAAAATAAGTTCACACATTAGATAATAGAGGAAGAATTAAGGTTTTAAAAAGAAAAATTTGAAAAGTACCAGAATTAAAGAAGAAAGCAATTATTAATGAAGTGAATGGAGTAAAACCAGAGTGGAGGCGTGGCACGAACAAGACAAGAAAGTTTACATAGCAGAAAGCATACAATAAGTATGAAAAGCTCACTATGAAAACTACAGGGGACATTTTCATGCTATAGTTAAATGGAATAGACAAGATAGTCATTGAACACACACCACTAGAGACAAACCAAGACTATCAATTCACCTCACGCTAAAGATAAGAAAATGTGCTTGGAAACAGATTAACAATTATATGTAGTCTTTGTAGAGGTAAAAACCAAGATGACTAGAATTGAGAGCAAAAATTTCTGGTGTTACCCACGGAAGATCATCAGACTACATCAAAACATACCTTACAGTAAGACATCTGGAATACAATTGCTGGGGAAGTGATAGATCCAAGTTGTCTTTTTAAAGCACCTTTGGGTTCCATGAGCAGAAGCAGAAAAATGTTAGAATAAACTCCTAGATAGAATAAATAAATAAAAGGATCTTACTGGAATATCAATTTGGCAAGTCAACCAATTGTTTTGGTAGGTCAATTGACTGACCTACCAAATGCATAATTTGAATAGCTTCCAGTTTAATATCGTTGGAAATAATTAGAACCAATCTTCTCAGGGAGAGGCTAAATAGATACTCAGGGAAAATGCTAAGCTACAAGAGAAAAAGAGAAAGACTATCAAACAAGAGAAAGATTATGTAAACAGTCAGTAAATGTAAAATCAAGACACTGGTAACAAAAAACAACCTAGATGCCACAGCTGTTGAAGATAAAAAAACCCACAAAACAATACACAACCATCAAACTTCCTTTACCCATATGACAACTCTAGACATAGGATCTTAAACAAAGAATTGCAATTACTCATTTATACTGATAAATTCAGTTTGAGTTATTACTGAAACTTGGCAATATTTGCATGATTGGAGTATTAAAATACACAACCATAGTCTGTCTAGTGAGAACTGTGCTCTGAAACTGAGAATGGAGATACTCACTCCAGGTTCAATAACAATTCGGAAGAAGCTGAGTCATCTTTCAATGTTTGTACTATAAGACAATGTGAAAATAATATATCAGACTAAATTCTGTTCTTGATTAGCTGCACTTCAGTATTCTGGGACAAAATGTACAAGTATTATTTGTAAATAGCATAAGCAGACAGTAGAACAAGTAATGAATAATGAAAACTGCCCCTATGATACGTGACTGATTGTGATCATGTTACTGTTGTGGTTGCAGTAAGCAGTATTTTCTTCCTATGGCCAGAGTTTTCAAAAAGAGATATAAGGTCAAGAAAACTGGAGAACATATTAAAAGACTTATTATTTTGAACACTCAAGAAAGAACTTTAACTGAAATTACTGTACATCTACCTTGAATACTTGACTACAGTATTCTCAGATATAAAGCTGCAGTTATACTGAAGTGCTTTCCCATTTTCAGTTTAAAAAAGAACGAAGTATATTGATCTTCAAAGAAACCTACTGTAAAACAAAGACTGCAAATGGTCATAGATCTGGACCATTTTTTTTTTCAAATAATGGACAAATCCCTTTTGTCTGTGTCTGATTAAGAAATTATGTTCAATTGTCAGAGCCACTACATGTGGATGAAACAAAAACTATGACCATGCAATTGCTATTTCATAGCATATTCCTAATTCATAGGAATTATTACTACAAAAAATATTTTTTACATTTAAGTAATGTCAAGAAAAGAATATCAGTATTTTGTTTCAAAAGAAAAAAAAAGGAAACTATATTCACCTAAAAAAAGTCTATACACTTTACAGATAGTTATACTATTTATTATTTGCCTAACCATTTAAATAACGTGTAAACTGTGATGAATAATGACATAAACAAATCTATACCAAGACAGAAACATCCAGTTTCGTTTTGAACGCTTTTGAGTGCATCTCTCCTGACTTGCAGTTGTTACTCCAAAGGACACATCCTCCTGTCTCTCTTAGGTCTTGTCAACACCATATATATATACCTTTAGTATCCCAGGGCATCAAAAAAGCACTCCAGATGCTTATGTTTAGGAACATAACTTCAAAAGAACAATCCTATACAAAAAAAGAAATTCCATTATATTGCAAAGAAAAAATAGTTACCTCATGGGAACTGATTTTTATCTAATATGTTATTTTACAGTTAATGAAGCACATTCCTATCTGGAAAAAAAAAAAAATCTAGATGCATATTCTTAGAAGCATAACTACAAAAGAGCAATCATTTACAAACAAAAAATATTCTGTTATATTCCAAAGAAAATTAGCTATTTAATAGGAACGGTTTTTCACTAAAATGTGTTTTACAGTTAATGAAGCTTATGCCTATTTAGGGAAAAAAGGGGAAGGATGCAAAAGTTCCAGTGCTCTTGGAACAATAAAATGTTTTTGTATGATTACTTTAGATATTTAGGAAGAAAATCTTCCACTTTCATTTGCCAAGTTACTGTGACAGGACAAATATAAGTATTTATACAATGTGAAATAAAAAATACCTGAAATGAAATGCTGATATTAAATGTTGACATTCTTGTAGAACATTTGATACTCATTGAACCAACAATTTCAGATGTTAAAAAGTTCTACAGGAAAATGTTCTGTTCTTTCTAAACCCCATCCCACAAACACATTCAGGTATAATGCTTATCCTGCAAAGACAAACAAGATGATAAATCATCAGCCTTCAGAGCAACTGAATCTTTTATTAAGTTATTCCTCCCTTCAGACAAAGCTGAAAACTACAAATGAGATTCTTCTGGCAGCTAAAAAAATGCTTTTTTACAAATATCTCTCTCTCTTTTTTTTTTGTCTCTCAGTTTCAACTTTTTTCAGACTTCTTTTTTTTTTTTTTTTACTCAAAGTCCTTTTCTTTGTCTTGATGTAAATGTTCTGCTCTTCTTCTCATGATCCCTATGGGTCTTTTGCTTATTTCCTGCTACTGTTGTCATATCATTTCCAACACTGTCAGTAAAGACAGACATTTTCTGACTTAATAAAAAAAATATCAAGCCAACATCACATTTGGAGGCAAAATATTTGAATAGCAAAACATAAATGTTAAAGAAAGACCTGGAATTCTTAAAGACAACTCTAGTGTAAAACTAATCAGCTAATGAGATGAAGTATCTTTCAAGGAAACAAAGCAAATAAATGTGATGACATTCAAATGAAAATAATAATATTGGAGTAAGATATAGCTGAAATGGCAGGCAATTTGGGCATATGGCCTATTCCTGATCCTAAAATAGCTGATGTTCTTTTTAACATTACAGTTTAGAAAAATGGAAAACAACTCCATCTGCCTTACCTTTATGTAGCTATTGTTTGTTATTTCTGACAATTTCCTGCTGTGCTCCAAATAGCCATGATGCTTTGGGGAATCACAAAGCTACATACTGTATGTATTCAGGTGTGGAGAGTGTTTTAGGATAAATGTCCAGGAGAATAAGATAATTGTTGCTTCTTGATCCAAGACCATTTACATTCATATTTCTACAAAATATATCCTCCTAATGTGTAAATTTGGTATTTCCCTCACAAGTTGAATATACTGATTCTCGCTCACCCATTCAAAGTATACAGTAACACCTCAATCACAGAATAGTCTTTCCTTAGGAAGGAATTCTATACTAAAATAGAGTAAGTAAGGAAAGTCTATGCAAAAATACTTCCATACTGAAATAAATTATTAGAAGAATGTAACAGCCATGATAAATAATCATATTCTTCCAGTAATGATCCATTAAAGAGTGTAGCAAAATCTAACTTAACTTACTGTGTTCTATGCACTACTCTGAATACAAGACTGTTCTCTTTGTGTGTCCTGGCTAGAGCTTCAGTGAAAACAGAAGTGTTGAGGAAGCTGTACATAAAGGAGACAGTCTTTCATAGCTCAGTGCTAAATTAAGGGTAAAGCAAGGCAATAGCTCCTGTCCTAGATACTACTGCTTTCTGCTTCAAAATGTCCACACGAGACAAAACTACTTTCCAAGCCACTATCATTAAATATACAGGTTGATTCCTTTTGACAGTTGAACCCAACTTTACTGTTAATCTCCATATGTCATGCAAATGTAAACCCTTTTCCAGGACCAATGCAAGGATAGGATCCCTCCATGACATTTGGTGTAATATATCATCCTGAGACTGCCCATCAGTACTTGCACAGTGTGGATTTGATTAGACAACGTTGTTTCTACTCAGATAGACAACTCTCAGGTTCACATAGATAAGGAAGCAGACGTAAAGAGTCCCATGCTTTGACATAATGGTGGAATGACTTTATAGGACACAGAACTATATGATGAAAATAATCTATGCATTCTAACATTTAAATGGAAGATAAAAGGGCTACAAACAGAATTGGAAGTATCACCTTTAAACTAAGTGCAAAGTGTATGAAAATCTACACAAAATAAAGCCATTAAACTACAGCTAAAAAGCTATACTTCTTCACATATCAGGTAATAAAAGCATTAAATTAAATCAAACTGTTACTATCAATTATACTCTCTTAGATTATCTTACCCTAACATTTACTATAAAATGAGATAGGTAAAAATATATTACTTAGGTAGCTATTTTAAAAAAATGTATTTTTGTTAGACTATTGTGTAAACAGCAACAAAACAATAGTTTCTGAGACACACATGCCCAGTTTTAGCAAACTAAGTACTATATTGAATATTCATGTGCCACACAATGTATTCCAAAATATGAAACAATGCTTTCCCCAATAATACCTGCTTGCACAAGTTCACCTATCTAAACCTAGATTATATATCACATGTACACCACTTTCTCAATTCCATTTCTTCTACAGCCATGGAAGATTTCAGTATTCAAGCTAGGATTAACTGCATCCCTATGACTTCTGGACTTTTAGTTTTAGAAGTCCAGAATAGCACCATCCACTACCACAACACTGATAAATGTCTATTTGCATTATCATGTCCAAATCAACCTGTTGCCTCTCAGGCTGTTAAGAATTCCATTCAAAATTACTCACTTCGTTCTTTCCAGGAACTTTAACCTCTCTCTCTTACCTTTCACATTTCTTCCATTTATTTAATGTTAACTTATTGTTTGCTTTTACACAAATCACACCAGCACAGGTATGTAGTCCTCCTTTTTAACTACTTTCTACTTCACTAATGTGTCATCTTTTTCCCAGTCTCCTATGAAATGTATTTCCAGAGTATGCTTTGCTATGCTATTTATCATTTTAGAATTTTTAATTACATGAAAAAAAAAAAAAAAAAGAACAGGAAAAAAAAAAAGCTAAATTATTCTGTGGATATGAGTATAAATTTCAAGTGTAGCCACAGGAAAATTGCAGTCCTGAAATCTCTGCAGTCTATTCCCCCACCTATTTCAGCAGTCAAAATTCTGAAATGATATTATGTTAACTAAAGCTCACTTTGTCTCCCTCGGTCTTAGAAAAGCTGATTAAAACAGAGAATGTCCACTACAACTAATTTTCAGTTATTTCTAGCTTGTGTAGTGTCTGGATTATTAGAAACAGAAAAAGAAGGCTCATAGAATCATAGAATCATTCTGGTTGGAAGAGTTCTTTAAGATCACCAAGTCCAACTCTTAACCAAGCATTGCAAGGTCACTACTACACTATGTCCCTAAGTACGACATCTACACACCTTTTAAATTCCTCCAGGGATGGTGACTCCACCGCTTCGCTGGGCAACCTGTTCCAACCCTTGACAATCCTTTTGATGAAGAAGTTTTTCTTAATGTTCAATCTAAACCTCTCTCGGTACAATTTGAGGTCATTTCCTCTCGTTCTATTGCTTGTTACATGGTGGAAGAGACCAACATCCACCTCGCTACTACCTCCTTTCAAAGAGTTTTAGAGAACGATATGGTCTCCACTGAGCCTCCCTTTCTCCAGGCTAAGCAACCCCAGTTCCCTCAGCTGGTCCTCATAAGACTTGTTCTCTAGATCCTTCACCAGCTTTGTTGCCCTTCTTTGGGCACCATGCTCCAGCACCTCAATGACCCAGTGAGGGTCCCAACACCAAGCCCAGTATTCGAGGCGCAGTCTTATCAGTGCCAAGTACAGGCAGACAATCAGTTCCCCAGTCCTACTGGCCACACTATTGCTGATACAAGGCAGGATGTTGTTGGCCTTCTTGGCCACCTGGGCACACTGCTGGCTCATGTTCAGCTGGCTGTCAACCAACATCCCCAGGACATTTTCTGCTGGGCAGCTTTCCAACCACTCTTCCCCAAGCCTGTAGTGTTTCCTGGGGTTGTTGTGACCCCAAGTACAGGACCCAGCACTTGGCCTTGTCGAAAGAAAAGCAAATGAAAAGCCCTTTGCTGACTTAAACTAAAAATTTAGAACGAAAAAAACCCAAAACAACAAAAACATCCTTTAGGTATGTGACTTCCACTGAATTCAACAGATACTAGACCCTGATCTGTTCAGGTGTTTCGGACATTACAAAGCATACCCCTGGATGATTAAAAGCCTGGCCCCAGGAATCTATCTGACTGACAGCGCTCAAAAATTTGCATATGCATGGCTCTGCTAAAGTCAGTATAAAAGCAACGTACATCATTCATTTAATTGAAAACATTACATATATTTTTCATTAAGACAAAACAGGAAAAGAACTGTATTATTTATTTAAAATGCTTAGAATAGAATACTTTGTGGAGAGCATCTGTTTCAGGATTAAATAATTCAATATCCATCAAAGAAATATTGGTTAGTGTAGAGTTTCAAGTATCTGCAAAGGAATGTTCTGTATGTTCATATATTATCTTATTACAAACAAAAGTAATATGTCATACAGTGTATTATAAATGACTTTATTTTAAGATACCACAAATAATATAGATTTGCCTCAGATTCTTACTCCTTCTGACCTAAAAAGTTTGCAAGAACCTACTTCTGCTATTCACCTCTATCAATTTTCTTCCTACAGGATTTCTTAAGTTTCAGCTTGTCTTCCTCCTCCTTTTGTCTCCTTCATTTGAAAATTTCTTTTTGCTTCAATTATCTTACACATGAAATTTCCCTGTCTATATATGTCATGCAACATCATTCTCCCAGGATCAGCATCTCTTGTTTAAAATTCTGGCACAGAACTCTACTTTTCCTTTCCCAAAATTAATATTCCATCAGACTGGATATGTATAAAATAATCTAAATGCTTCTTGCTAGAATCCTTAACATTAAATACTGCAAAATGTATGTCTAATGAAATGAATTACCAGTGAGTAGTAGCTTACTTTAATCAAGAGTGTGGAAACCATCTCATAAACATTCAGAAAATAGAAAGTCTAAGGAAGAAAAAAGTATTTAAACCAAAAGATGGTAGATTAAAAACCTTATCACATGTTGCTAACAAATCAAGTGTAGATCATGCAAGCATTACATGAGTACATGCTTTGATTTGGCCAAAATATTTAATACAGAAAAAAAAAGCTGTAAGAAGCCTGACAAGGCAAATAAAATAGGTACTGTCATTTGGAAGGTTTCATTCAGAAGACAAGTGGAAGCTGATAACCCTGTGTTATTAAGCAAAACACTTTCATAGAGAAGTCTCAGAGGGAAGGAGACACTACTGTCTCTAATTAAAGACAAAGCTCAAGGTCCAGGAGCTGCTTAACAGTATCAATTATAATGCCACTAATAATCAATTAAGGGTTGTGATTTTTCTAAACATTAACAGAGCCACAGTAATTTTTATTGCTGTTTTTAAGAAGCCTCAAAATTCTTTTAAAATAATTAATTCTGAAGGATAAACTCAAAAGAATTCATTTAAACGCAGTAATAAAAGACACTGGAATGCATTCAAGTTTGTTCTAAATCATATCCGAAACAAGTATTCCACTAAAACAGAAGCAAATTATTGTCACACAAAATAAAAGCTTGAAGAAAAATAAAAGGGAAGAGCAGGAGAACAAAGAAAACAAATCAAATAAAATCAAGCAGAGGAAAGATGGAAGACAGGAATGATAAAGTTAATATTAAGTTAAACAAGTTAATATAATTAAGTCACATATGAAAATAATGATGCAAAAGAGACAAAAAGAATTACAGTAACAGAAACTCTTTTTTTAAAAGTATTTTTAAAACTCACTTCAAAACTATGAAAATTTGGAAGTAAGAGACTGAATAAGCCAACTAGGAGCCTGTATGTAAAAAGGGAGCCAATCAGTTGAGTCTCTGAGGATATATCTACCCTTAGAGATGTCTCTCAGATGTAATTTGGAGAGATCTGAATTAGCAAGTCCATAAAGTGCTGTGCAGCACTTCAAGACTTGTACTAGCTTGCGCTCAAGTTCATTTGAACGTTATTAGTCTGACAAAAAAGCACATTAGCTTGATATCACTCCCACAAGCCTTGATTATCTTGGAGAGATCCCATCCAACCATATACTAGATTGCGTAAACAAAGTTGCTAAAATACACAGTACTAGCCATGGTAGTTTGGACAACACTCCAGACTCAAAGGGTAGTTAGTGGTAAACGATTTGTACCATTTAGAGACCAGTCACAAGTGATATTCCTCAAGGATCTATTCTGGGATTCAACTTGCTTAGCATCTTCTGTCAATGCCTGGAGGAGGAAACAAAATCCTTATCAATCTGACAACACTAACTTGGAGGATGCAGTCAATATATCTGAGGACAGGGCTGCCACTTAGAGGGATCTAGAAAGGCTAAGAAACTAGGCCAATAGGCTATCATGAAATTCAACAAGGAGACATTTAAAGTCCCGCACCTCAGACTGACTAACCCCTGAATGAGTATAAAACTGGGAATGCCTCCTTGGGGAGTAGCTCTGATGAAAATGACTTGGCAAGGTCCTAAGGACAGTTAGCTAACAGTATACCGGATTGTATTAACATGAGAGTAGCCAGTACATTGAGGAAAACAATTATTCCCCTTTACTGAGCACTTGTTACATCACCTCTGTGTCTGACTTTGGATGCTCATGTGCCCCCCCATACAAGACATTCATCAACTGGAGCAAGTTTAGCAGGAGGCTCCCAAGCTGTCAGAGGCTGGAGCACTTGCCTTAAGAATAAAGTCTAAGGCAGCTGAATTTCTTCAGCCTGGAAAGAAAAAAAAAAGATTGGGAAAAACAAGTAACAGCCTTCCAGTATTTAAGAGGCGGCTACTAATAAGACAGAGCCAGGTACGTTACTGAGGTGCATAGCAAAAAAATGACTGACAACAGCAATAAATTGAAATTAGGAGGGAGGGGCTTTAACAAGATATAGGAAAAAGAATTAATACCATTCTTGGAAGTTTTCAAGACCATGCATAAGCAACAGGATTTGCTGACTGTTTTGAGTGGGAGGTTGAACTGGATGACTTATCTTCCAACCTGAATAATTGCAACGTAATCTGCTCAGAGAAGCAAAAATATTTTAGCTGAAATGACACCAAAGTTTTGATCAGGAATATCCTCTTATCCCTTTTTAAAGGATTCAAAGAGTTGTTCTTGCAGAGATGCTATAGTTTGGGTAGGTTATTAGGCCTCTTAAATTTCTAAATTCTATAACTATTCATAATACAGACAGCTTTGTCCATACTTTTTCAATATGTGAACATATTTTACTTCAAATATACTTAGTCTACTTTTTTGAACTAAATTCTTCGGAATTTCTTCCATGCTTTTCCACATATTCTACCATTTTCATCATGATACTCCTTCCACATAGGTAAATGGAATGATTTTACATAAATGTAGAGCAACAGACTGTGAAATTGAATATAAGAATGTTTCTTTCTTTTTTTTCCAAAGCAGACATGAGTAACATGTCATAACTATCAACCAACCATTTTTCTGTAATATAAAAAATTTAGAATAACTTCATCAACATGGATAAAAAAGATTCAAATTACCTTCCTCCTTCAAAAAAAAAAAAAAAGTATGAAACAGATGATCCAGAAAATCTTTCCTTTTGTACCTCTAATTATTTTGAAATTTCATTTCTTTGAGGCATTGTTTTGTTCTATACCTTCAGTTCTTCTTTGCTAATATATCACTGTCTTCAAGCTTGAAATTTCAATTTGATCAAGGATACTTCTCTTCTAAGTAAGGTAATGTGACAGACTGCATGCCTAAACATGCCGTTTCACCACTATGATGACAGATTACAATATAAAAATAGTTCCAAAGAGGTCCAGAGGAAAATTTCAGTCCAAACAATACCTTGCTCAGAGCTTTAGATAGTCCAGTGAAAATGCTGTAACCAAAAACAGTAAAACGGACAAGTGGAAAGAGTAGATGGAAAAGAAAAGAAGAAAAAATACAAACAAGAACAAAAAAGGAAGACAGAATCCACCTATCCCTTCAGGAAAATTGCCAGAAATACACATGGAAAATGCAGCAGAAATCAAAACATTCAGTCACAAAGGAGAAAACTAATAAGTAGAGCTTATAAATGGATATGAGATAATAGCATTGGCTACTGGGAGTAAGAAACACATTAGAAAATAAATTTTCTGGTAAGCTAAGATACAGATACATTAAGTTACAATTATTAATCAAACAATTAACAATCAAGTATATACAAAGGAATACAATGATATTTATAGTTAAATCACAAGCTTGCCTAGCTTGGTATCCCGTCTGTGACAACATTCAACAGAAGATGTCTAGTGAATAGCATAGGACCAGGGTGACTCTCCGTGATGCTTTCCCATTACATATACCTCCTCAGATTTCCAGAACTCAGGGCCTTCCTCACCCAGGGGAACTTACATGTACCTTCATGTTTCACGGACTTTTCTCTCATGAATTCATCTGAGCAGTTTCTTAATCTACCTAAGTGTTTAGCATTCAAACCTTGATGTACCAATGAGTTCTAATGATGTTTTAACAATATGCTAAGGAGGTATGTGATTATTTTTGCAGTCAGATGCAATTACAGAGGCTTTTATTTTTTAGTAAATGCAGAGAGCTCTAAACATCTTTCCTATCAACTAAAGAGTCAACGTTATCAAATATTGGAGAAAACTTATGTTAGAATTCTAATCTAGTCAACATCCTGATAGGGATAGGTGGAGGAACTCTAATAAACTAATGCGTGAAAACAAAGTGCACTGAATTAACACCCTTGAGACCATTACAGAATGATTAGATGTTGTCCTGGTTTGAGTTAGAAGAGAGCTAATTCTGTTCAGTGATTTCACTTTTCAGATAAGTCGCTTCTAAGTAGCTTCATTTTCAGAAGTTGACACTGCATTTTTTGCAGACAGTGTCTGTTTCTGGAAGTGATAACACTCAATGTTTAAGAGTTACTACCAAGGACTGGTGTGCAAAAAGGCTCTTGCTTATTCTTGCTCCTGTGCGGACCAAGGTCACTCACTACTATATCTTAAATACTATTTTGGGGGTGCAGAAAGTAAGAGGTCACACCTGTGGGGAGGAGGGCCACGAGGATCATGAGGGCCAAGCGCTCTTCTTCAATGGCCAGCATCCAGGGAGTACTCTGTTCTGCCTTTGGGTGCAGACCATGTGTTCCTGAATCCAGCTCCAGAATCCAGCTCCTGAATCTGGTTCCCATATGCTGCTGAGTCCAGTTTGGGAATAACCGTAGGCAACTGGAGCTCAGGGCACAGTTCTGGGTGGAATGATTGAATATCTAAAACGCATGTGTTGTGGATGACTTTGGATACGAACAATGGCGAACTCCAGTCCCGATCAGTTTGAAGGGGGGAACAAGATCAGGTATTCATGTTGTTAATGTTTGTGTTTTTATGCTGGTGCTGGTAAAGAAACTGTTTTCTGTCTGCACTGATCTGTGTGGCTGGACAAGTGTGTGTATTGCACAGTGCTTGCATCTGCTTATGCAGAATATTTGCTTAACCTCACCACTGGCTGAACCCCTGGGACACAGAACCACAGCAACCTCACATTTATCACACCAGGGCAGGAGTGCCCCCCCCCCACCCCCAGTCTCAAAATACACCAAAGTTGTCTTTAGCAGACTACAAAATAATTTTCCTGCATCCTGAAATCCATAGGATCCAGTGCCTCTAATGTAATTTCTAAGGTTATCCTATCAATAAAAGTATTTATCATATGTAATAATATCTGAGGTGATGACTGGTTTAATCTCACGATCACTATATATGTAAATAAGTATGCTTTTCTAGTTTAAAAAATAGCTTCTGGTTTAAAAATGTTTCATTACAAAACTTTCCCAAACTATTTCCACATTTTATTTCCCCTTTACAGCACAAAATAAACTCTCACTGCAACATCACCACCACAGGCAATAAGAATTGATCAGGGGTAGGCTTACTGGTTCTGATGTATGCTGACAAACACTTTGACTAGTTTTCTCTAAGATTTCAAACACACTACACCACTGAAATCTTTTGCTTTTTGTCTAGAGGCAAAACAAGTCTTGTAACTAAAGGGAACAACCTTTGCTTCTACCTTTGAGATTCTAATAACTAACCATTCAAACTGATAGCACAAACCAGGGTCAAAATATTATTGAGTCCTAAATACATTTAGGAGAGCCACACCTTAATTAGCTATCCTATTCTTGGTAAAAGGAAAAAAAAAGCAAAAAAAAAAGCAACCACTTTCATTTTACCTTCTGATATTATTGTACTCTTTCATTTGAAACAATAACCAACTACCTCAATTTGAGTTTGGTAACCTCTCACAAAAAGCCAGTTTAGTAACAGCTTGTTTAACTATTAGCTCTTACTTCTGTGTTACAGCTGATATCTGTTGTCTGGACATTCTCTTCTAAGCCAAATTTTAACCCACTTACAGATATTTCCTCAGCTTCTTTCAGAAACTCAGTGGAAAATACTAGATGCAGGGACTTAAGTTGTATTTAGAGCATGTTTCTTAAGATCTCAAGTCATACAGGTCTCCATTAATCCTTGTTCCTCAAACTAACAAGTCAATCATGCTACAGCAGCAATAATTCCTTTCTTTCTTTTGTCAAATTGCTAATGATGGAAGAATTTGTAATATTTAAGGCTGTGTTTGTTCAAAATTTTCTGCTTGTGTAGTCTCCTTCACAGAATCTAACTTTTAATTCCATACTAAAGTATCAGATAGGTGAGTGACAAGGAAATCTCCATTCTAATTGCAGCTTCAGGTGCTTCCTGCTCCATGCTAGTCAGACCAGTAAGAGCAACTTATTTAATGAAATTTCATACTAACCATCCATTTAACTATATCATTACCTTGACGTCTTTCCTTGACTCAAATTTCATAGGCATCTCAACTGCAAACAAGCTACCAGTTCTTCTTTTGAGAGAAGACCTCTCGAGAAGAACTTGGGGATACTGGTAGATGAATAGCTGGACATGAGGTGGCAGTGTGCATTCACAGCCCAGAAGGCCAACTGTATCCTGGGCTGCTTCAAATTAAGTGTGGCCAGCAGGCTGAGGTAGGTGATTTGGCCCCTCTACTCCACTCTCGTGCAAACCCACATGGAGTACTGTGGCCAGCTCTGGAGTCCTCAGCACAAAAAAAGACATGTACCTGTTTGAGCAGGTCCAGAGGAGAGCCATATAGATGTTCAGGGGGCTGGAACACCTCCATGTGAAGAAAGCCTGAGAGAGTTGGAGTTTTTCTGCCTGGTGAACAGAAGGCTCTGGGGAGACCTTATTGTGGCCTTTCAGTACTTAGAGAGGGGGCTTAGAAGAAAGATGGGGACAGACTTTTTGGCAAGGCCTGTTGTGACAGGACAAGGGGTAATGATTTTAAACTAAAAGAGGGCATATTTAGATGAGCTATAAATAAGAAATTTTTTTAAATGATGGTGGTGAAACACTGGAACAGGTTGTCAAGAGAGGTAGCAGATGTCCCATTCCTGGAAACATTTAAGGCCAGGCTGAATGGGGCTTGGAGGAATGTGATCTTGTTAAAGATGCCCCTGCTCATTGGAGGGGTGTGGGGGCTTAGACAACCTTTAAAGGTCCTTTCCAACTCAAACTATTCTATTAATCTATGATTATATGATCCTTTTTTTTTTTTTTAGTACTGTGAAAGCTTGAGACTTTGATATTATAGCCAAAATAGTATCTATAAAAAGTACTGATTAAATGCTTCATATTACTCTAGGCAATATCAAAACTCTAGAAGATTTTTCATAGTTCTTAATTTAAACACAATAAGGCAAAATATTTAGTAATTTCTAATATTTTATTCTATTTACTTCAACTTTCACAGATTTCACACTTCAATTGATTTGGAGTTACTAGTAAAAAAATCCCCTTCTGCAGTTAAGATGGTGAAGTTTCACTTTCAAAAAAATTTCCTATTAAAACAGCCACTTTAATGTGAACTTTATATATAAATTTTAATAGCGTATACTGCAATGAATACATAAGTTTCCATCCCAGACTACAATACTGTAAAATCAATTGTTCTCTGAATGACTGTTCATATCCACTCAGCATGAATTACTGCTTTATAAAGTATATGAATATTTTTCCCTTGTGTGCAACACAATATATTGTATCTAGTTAGAAAAAGGGGAGAACGATTCATATTTTCTACTTATTCAAATTTTGTGTACTAGAAATTTATTCCTCTAATTGTTTCAAGATGTTATACTGAACAATTATCCCAATTTTTACGAGCTACTAATTAGTTCATACAGCCTTTCTTTCTTCCTTTTATTTAAAAACAAAGGATTCCCAGTAATTTCGTAGTAGAAGTCATTTACAATCTCTAGCCTACTTATTATATACGAAAAATGATAGATGTATATGTCCTGTGGTATACATTATTGTTACTTATAATAACCAGCAACTACTAAAAATGGCAGAAATTAAAAGGTTAATTTCCACCTTAAAAGCAAACAAAAAATCCCAACAAATAAAAGATATGTTCTCAATTTTTTAATCTTGCAATCATTGACTTTAAGACTATATACTAGAATACAATTTAGCACATCCTTAGGTATGTAAGTGCCTATAAACTCATACCCAGAGGGCTGTGGTGGTTGCATCATTTGCTCTACCAACTTCTGTTCAGAGAAGAAATCAAGCACCACTATATTCAAGTGTTCAAAAGATTCTGAGTTCATAAATGCACATGCAATGCTATCAACAGAAAGCCTTCCTAAATAAATTTCTCATTCCTAAAAATCAGGAAATGATTTATTTTACACTTACCAAAGAACACCGATTTGCTTTAGATAAAAGCTTCTGATGAAACATATAGAACCTGGAAAAGTATTCTGGGTAATATGCAATTACTTATTCCACATGTATTGATAGACTCAACATTAACATTGAAGAAATAATAGCTCTTATATTCATAGTTAAACTACCATGAAACATCTATTTTTTTCCCCTAGATATCAGTATCATAGCATGACATAAAATTTCTGTATAAATAAAGGACAAAAAGCCAGAAAGAAAAATGTCCATATTAGAAATTAATTAACTGTAATTGCATTAGAGAATGGAGATTTTTTTCTAGATTAGAGTTTGAAAAGGTTAGTAACATGGCTAACAGCAATAATCATAAAATTAACTGCCTTAATTACTACTCTGAAATGGAATGTTCCAAAATAGTTGTACCTCATGCATCTCTAGCACCTAAAAGGATGCAGTAAAACTTGAACCACCTTTTGAAAATTATTTCACTGAAACTTAACTCCAGAAAGGTATGAAATCAGTGGTATTAGTTTAGCTATCAATACACAGGCTAAACAACACAGACTCATTAAAAAATTAAATCCACAAAAGAAGCAATTTCATGAAACTTTCTCAGGCTTACAATTAAAATTTACTTAAGCCAGAGATAGATCTTCTGTCGGAAAGAGCGAGGTTCAAACACAGCAGAGTTTTATAAATCTCCCTTTATCTTTTCTCTGGCATTCTGTTACAGGGATATGCAATAGCTGCGTATCACAACAGACACTTAGAACAGTTTGCAAAACCCCCAGTGTCTATTATCAAGATGACACAAAAAGATGATAATATTTGTTTGTTCTTGGGGATGGGTCACAATTATCCCACTGCATCTTTAACATGTGTTTCATTTAATTATATTCACAAAATGACTGACTTTATTGCAGAACTGCTATACAGACACTACTTTTATCATAAAACCAGATTACTATCTTTTGTATAACAAGGAAAATTAATGAGAATTTTCTGCTAATCAGAGTTTATCTTTTATTTTAAATCATGTTGTTAAAATAATTCAAAGACTTGCTAAGGACTCTGTATTAATAGATAGCACATGTATTATACAGCAGGTGTGCTGAGAAAACACCCCCATATTTACCACCTTGTACACATTTAAATTGCTCTTGCTTTCCTCTGATGATTGGCATTTGTGCCATATCAGATGTATTTTTATTAGTTCTCTCTATGAATGTTTAAGTACACATAGATTCAAATGCAGCTTCAATTTGACAAGGGAGTTTATACAGGCATAACACGTCTGCTAAAGGCCACCTACTTTACAGTTGCCAGTTCATCTGTACTTAATGCAGTTTGTCCTGGAAAAGGTGGCAGGAAGAGCAAGCAAATAAAGACAGAATTTTATATCTGAGTAATTCTCCTCACTATCACTGAAGCCCTGCGTTCCCGAAGTTAAATACACATACTGTAGAAAGAAAGACAAATTTAATTGCTAGTGTTTACAATGTTGTGCCTTTTGAATTTCTTAAAGGTGTCTTTGCTCTTGTGTTTCCAAAAGCAGCAACCAGCACAATTCAATTACCTTCCTTGTACCAATCATTATTTTTTACATTTCTCCAGAGAACATTTTTATTCATCTACTGACCAAATGAAATAGTTGCAGTTTTTAAACCCTTCCTTCTCAAGAAAATCTCTTTCTGTATTCATCATTCTACCTCACTATACGCTAATAGTAAATTTAATGAACTCACTTAGAAACTCTTACCTCAGCTTCCTACTTCTGTTCATCTCTTACTAATGAATTTTACATTCCATTAGACTGCCTGTTCACCTTGGCTTCCATGGGATTATCTTATGGAAATAATTTCATATTACACATGATATTTATCTCTTCTTCAGTAGTACCATTCCTAAACAGCCCAAACAGTTGAACGATTTACTAAATTTCCACACTTTAAAAGGACCCCTCAACCTTACTTCTTCATTTGTCTGATCTCTCCAGTCTCATCTCTGAATTACTACCACAGTGTCTGACTACCATCTGTACAAAATCAATAGAAACAACGCAATTTTAATAGAGTCTGTCGTATTTACTTGGAAATACTTAAGATGTCACTTAGTTTTGAGGAAGTTTTACCATAAGGATGAGTCTGTTATGCTTTTTTAAAATCATGTCAAAATTTAGATCTACTCTGTCTCTTCTGAAAGATTAAAATCTGCATTATACCACTTTTCTTCATTTGTATTAATTTCATCATCTTCAAAATTTCACAATGTTTTATTGTTCGAAATGTGTGTATTCATACAATTTCTGCTGGCCTGCCAGATGTAATTAGCAAAAGGCCAAGTCTTGTTTTTCTGCTCCAGGTACAATTATAGCTATTCAGAGAACTTTTTTTTTTTTTTTTTTTGACAAGGAAGAAAAGGGATTTAGAGTATCAAAAGAAGAAAAGCTTTTGACAAAGAAACAAGGAATTATGACAGAAACTTCTGCAACAGTAATCAACATGAAATTAGTACTCTAGTCATAAACTGAAGCCATCACTATTGTTCTATTCTGTTACGACTTTGCACAGCAATTTATAAAACAAAATAAGAAGCAGTATGTCATATACCAGTGTCATGATTAGAGCAATAAATTTTAGAAGTGCAAATGATGTATGCATCTCTCTCATTGTATAGAACAGCTAAATGAGAAGAAGCATCTGATGAAGGAAATAAATCATGTGTGAAATTCTTGTGAGAAAACAATCTACTTGCTTCCATAATGTACGTTATTACTAAGACTAATCGATTACAGAAGCAAATGGTGACCCCAGTTTACAGCTGTCACGTTTTGATTAAGCCAAAATAAGAGAAAAATCCTTCCTAGGTGCTATTAAATCTCAACTGTAGTAGATATATTCTAGCTTTATTTCTTCCAAATTTTTGTTCAATCACCCATTTTTATTATGGGCTTATATATGGTTAAATTAACCCCAGCAAAAATATTTTAATTCAATCACTAAAAGGGATGTTGACTCAGTGAAATAAAATATAGATTTGTTATTTTGATCTAAATTAACTGGAAATGAAGAATGGAATAATTTTCATTGGTAGGGACCTGTGGAGATCATCCTACTCAAATCATTGCTAACTTCATAGCTTGATCAGGCTGTTCATGGCCTTCCCTAGACAAACTGAAAAAATTATGAATATATTGTATCGCATGTCTTCTTTCAATCTTTCATTCTCATTTTTAAATTCTTTAGGATACTTTGGCCTATCAGTCACAGGACCTTCCTGTATCATAACAGTGCACAACTTGCTTTTTTTTGTATATATTGGAAACAATTGTAGATGTATTAAACTATCAGTCATACTAATTTATTTTCTTGTGCATGGGAAATAAGAGCCTCTCTCTGTTTGAAAGTACCAGAAAATTCAGAATTCAGCTTACATTTTCCCAAAGTGTATTCCTAGTTGCCATTTTTTATAGAAATAAAAAAATAATAATTAGAAATAAATAGAAATAAATAAATAAATAGAAATTAAAAAAATTTAAAAAAATAATTCTTCTCCATGACACTGAGAATATTACAGAGCATTGTCTTGCTTTACAAAACTGCCACAGTTTAACTTATTTAGGTCATCAGACAGTGAAAACTGAATATCAAGGTATCTTGGGTTTGGCTAGGGTAGGGTTAATTTTCACCAGAAGCTGGGAGGGGGCCACAGCCAGTATAGACAACCTAACCAGCCGGTGGGATATTCAATACCACACTGACATCATGTCAACTAGATTAACAGTGGAGGATGGACAGGCAGGGCACTTGGATCTCTGGTAGCTGCAGGTCCAGGTGGTCAGTGTGTTTTATATCACTCACTCTATATATCGTTCCATTATTATTACTATTGTTAGTACTGCTATTTCTTCTCATCTTGCGTTGTTCTATTAAATTTTCCTTATCTCAACCCATGAGATTATGCCTTTTTCTCCCTATTCTTCTTCCCATCTCAATGGGGGTGGTCAGGGAGAGGCCATGTGGTGCTCAGCTCCAGCTGGGTCTAAACCACAGCACAATTTGTGTATTATAACAAATTTCACAATGTCTCAGGGAAAGTTTTCTCTCCAAAAAAGCCATTTCAGCTAAATAGATTCAGCTCCAGTTAATTTTGTTACTGAATTAGGTAACCTCTTTCAGATAGTAGGAATTAAAACACTAAAGGCAACATAATGTTTATGTGCTCCAATTTCACTTCGTGAGTCAAGGCAAGCCAGTAGTAACAAAGAAGGAAATGTTCAAGGCAGGGAAATAAAACTAACTAAATCTAAAGCAGAACTTCCAGATTTATAATGTCCAGAATCCAGAAGCGTTGGGAATAACTCTTAAGAGACAAGACCTTCTCAAACATACAGTCATCCAAGGGGAAAAAATAAACAGCCTGGATAATCTATAATCTAATCTAGATAATTTTCTGGTTTATTTGTTCTGGCTTCCTCACAAGGATATCTAGGCATTGAAGAGGGCAGTGAATACAACTTGTTGCAAGGATGCTGTACAATATACAAGGAACAGACATTTTGCTCCATTCCAATTGAAAGCAGCTCATTTTCAGTTCTGAGCAGAACTTTGAACGGAGAACAGAACTAGTATGGACATGTTTTTGTAGCAGTGCATACAAGATAATACTGCCCTATAGTCCTGAGCTGCTTGTGTATGTAATGAATTTAGTGATTAACTCACAACAGTACCAATAGATTTGCAAAGTGACATAAATTACTGACATAATCTATTCTAACTTCCTATAAACCACATAACTTCAGTCCCTGAGCTCAATTTACTGTTGAACTAGAGCACATAGTTCAACAGTTGAATTTTTTTCATTAAAAAATTAAAGTATGGAGAATCTTTCATTTCAATATTATAATGCAGAGTTCAAATGACACAATAAAAAAGGGGTTGCAATTTTAGTTAAACTGATTGATGCATTTATTATGAAGAAAAAAACTAATGCAAATGACTACCAAACAACATCCGCCACTACCTGTCACTTGAAACTCAGCAAAACCTCTCATGGAATAAATTTTTAAAAATAAGACAGAGTGTCTTTTAAAGAAAACAAATTGAGATTTATATCTAGGAGGCAGATTTAGAAAAAAGACTAAGCAAAACTTAATTTAGATTTCAATGTCTTAAAGTATTACCTCGCCATATATAAAGAATTGATCTGTGTTTTGATTTATATCTAAGACATTACATAAAATGTTGAAAGAAATTTTTCTTTTTTTTTTTTTTTCCCATTTAGTGGGGAAGCTCATAAAAACCTTTATTAGATAGCAATTTTCTTGAAAGACTGACAAACAGAATCAAGGACATTCATTATCAGCAGAAATTCCCTTGCTTATTTCTGTCAGACATTTTTTTTATCTTGCTCATTTTGCTTTCAAACAATCTTTTCATCCAAGACAACTTCATTAAACAAAAACCTGGGCCGAGGAGGGGGGAGGATAAAAAGAAAGAAAATCATTTAAACTTAAAGATAATAAAATCAACAGAAGTTTGCCTCCTCACTCTTGTCGTAAGAACTTTTTTATATGTATCTAGAAAGCAAGTGGAAGGAAAAGTAGGAAGGAGCTGTTTCTGTGCAAAACCCACATCATTTCAGGATTCTGTCGGACAACATACTTTTCATTTTTCCTGTACCTGAACTGTTGGTTTTCCTCTTCAGCATTCTACACTCATTTAGCTGTAAGTCCAAATTCCCTATGGGTCCATTAAGTATGTTGCTAGGCAAACAGTTCAGTAGAAACGGTAAAACAGGAGGTTTGGATGGGAGCCAGTCTGTAGGTCACTACACTGTAAACTTTCACATCATCAGAGAAGAAACTAGTCTTGCTAACTGCGACTCGTAGAATTGGCATTCTTTCAGTTCTCTGAAAAGACTAAGAGTCATTCATACTACACTAAGTTTTCATTAATGGGTAATTCTGAACCAAAGTCATCAGTGAGTATCGTATTTTTTTCATATACTAGAAGAGTACAGTTCTCTTATTGCATGTTTTAGTACTATCAAGTGTTTAAAAATAATACAGTTATAGCCAAGTTAAACACATACAATTATCATGCAATGAACTAGCTTACTAACTTGAAGAATACCTGTAACAGAGGACTTAATACTACGTAAGTAGTATGTATTGAGTTTTCTTTCGTTTCTTTATTTTACTGACAATAAACCAAAGCCAGCTATCACATTATCTGAGAACAGCATACTACAGAGTCCTGCTGATGTGACCACACCGCATTATCACATGGAAGAACTGCTGCTCCAATTAGTAAGTTCAGAAATAAATAAATATGGTCCCAGAAACTAGTACATTCCAGTACCATTGTTCTTACAGACTGGAAATGTAGCAGTGCAATAAAGAAGAATGCAAAACTGAAAAATCAAGGCAAAGAAAAATGGATGTCTTGGACATGTATATATCAAGGTTTCTTTAACTATTAGTTTGACATTGGAGCACTTCTGAGCTGAAGAAGTAATGTGAGGCAGAGCAAGTTAAAAACATTTCCTCTGTGAATTTCATACATTTAGTGGAAAATATGTGTTTAAAATGTGTATTGTTGGAATTGCATCATCACAAAAGAAAAGTCATTCAGAAAGCAAAGCACTCACGGTATCAACTAGTTCTCCAAATTTCTCTGTTCTTGTTTGTTCATTATCAGTAACATTTTAACTTTTATGACAGTAGAACTGCACCAACAATCTCCAATATTTATGTTTTCAAATACAAGAAAAAGAAAAATGGTTTTGGATATTATAAATAGAAATCCGTAAACTGAAAGATCACTACTGTCAAAGGTATAGAGAGTTAAGCAACAACAGTAATGGCCAGGGATTTCTCATCACTATAAGTACATGGAAAATAGCATCAACATTTTTCCCAATTAAACTTGAGATAATCTTCTGTACTCCCTAATTTGTTAGTCATTGCACGATTTTTTCCAGTCTTAACACTATACTCTGTATATATTAACTTTTACATAAGTGCAAAAAAAATTCAAGCACAGAAATTTATTTTTATAACTACTATAATCTTGAAAGAAGGTTTAGAATTTGTCTACTTGTCAATTCTTGAGAGAAAATATCAGACAAAGGCATTAGCATTACTTAAAATCTCTGATGCATATATGTTTGGGCTTGAACAGGCAAGTTGGTAACAAATGCTTCTAGCTTCACGAACAACAACTTCCTTGTAGTATTTGGCCTTTTTCTGAAGCAAGATTAGCAGAAGCAACTCACGACCTCTCACTGATTCTACTCAAGCAAATTCTTATATCCATCCAATCTATGTGCATAAACAAAGATGCCAGAAGGGCTTATTAAAAATAAACCCTTTTACAAACCTCTGAGTGCTTAAAAAGCCTGGTACTAATATCAGGTTTTTCAACTGTTCTTAAAAACCTGGCGTTATAATTTGTATTCAAAAGACCAGAACCACAGTAGATACTAGTAAGCCTTATGTTGATGTAAGCTTCAGAACTACTAGCAACTTGTTAAACTGAAGGACAATGCCTGGTATCTGACATTTGCTGCTTTTATGGGAATTCTATTCAGAAACATGATTTACATGTTGTGATGAAAAAGCAAGCTAGAATTTGTCTTTTAAAGTGCACTTAGCAAACACAACCATCAGGCTGTTAGTGAGGCATTTCACTGTGTTTTTTTTGTAGACAATTGCCTGGGCTACGAGGGCATCCAGAGGCCTTAACGTCCCTACCTGCCCCCCCTTAGGGTTTCCCCCTCACCCTGCCCATGGCCCAAGAGGCCCATTTCACCTCAGTCTGGGACCATCAGTCCCCATTCCAGCGATGCTGGGGGCAGATGTCCCTAGCTCTCTCACATGGGTGGACTTTGGACCCCCACTGTATCCTGTCTCCAGCCCTGTCTCTGGTCCCATCACCTTTTGCTGCTCATGGGAGTCCTTTGATGGTCTGGGCCCTGGTTCACCTCTTGGTGTGTGGTGGGCTGTAGCTAGACCGCAATACTAGATACTGGCTCTGCTCCCATATTTGCACCCCTTGGTAAGGGCACAGGGTACCCTTGGCTCATTGCCTTCACAGACCTGTCCTGTTCTTGCTGCTTCTTGACAGCAGATAGATGAACATGCTTCTGTTAATTCATGATTTTACATGAATGATGAAGGCTTTGCTCTTAAGCCTAGACATGGGGTAGATCTTCCCTAGCCACAGTGGAATCTTAGAAAGTTAATATGAACACAGCAAGCAGGAGACCATCTTGAACTGAAACAGATGCTATTTTCTTATTCGTGCATTTAGGCACCAAAATATCTTCATAAACCTGGCAATCAATTATTTGCCGATTCTTGTTTTTTAACTGATTAAGTAACATTAAACACTCTATTTGACTGAGTTTTCCTAATTACTTTTGTTTCTATGTTTACAGAGGTAATTTCTTGGTTTATTAATACTCATCTCCACTGTTACTGCACCAAGAAAAAAAACCCCAAATTTCATAAACATGAATTCATGAACAGAGGTTAGAAGCAGTAATGAGGTAACCCATTTTTTCAGAACTTGAATAGTCTGAGAAATCTGGGAAGTATGTCCTCACTGAAAATCATGCTAATAACTAAGGAATTAAACAACTCATTTCTGCAGATATGCAGCCTACTTTTTTTGGTATGTACTTAATACACAGACAAAATCCACATCGCAATTTTTTTTTTTTCAAGTGAGATTCTACTGTTAGTGCATCACAGAGGTGCCTAAAGTAGTTCTAAATGGCCTAGCTTGGTTGCTAAGATAGCATAGTCATGTTAGCACAGACACTGAATAATGCACTCAGACCATTAGTTGTAATACATTTTTTAAGATAATGGTATATTTAGAATTTTTTATAAGCTATATGAGCCTAAAGAATCTGAGTTGCCTTGAAAAGGCAATCCCTTTTTGGAACACAACTGCATAAGAAGAAATATGATTTGGACTTGTATAAAATAAATAACCATATCTTCTTTAAACAAAAAGTATAGTCAGTAAAACTCTTTAACAAAGCATAATAGATGAGAACCTGTGCATGCTGCAACAGTAAATGGAGTACACTGCTATTGTCTAGTGTATACTGCCCAAATCAATAGAATTTAGAGGAAAAACAGCTTTCTAACAGCACACTCAAACACTCACCTAATCAATATCAGAAGTAATGAATTTATCATGCACTTCATATTTCTAAAATTGTCTTTATGAAAGCCTAGAATTATTATACATTTTAAATCAAACCACAACCCAGCATTTAAAAAAAAAAATTAGACAATAGATGGGAAGACTGAAGATGCATTAAAACAAAACCAATGCACTCAAAATGTTCAAACCAAACACAACAATTTATACTACTCAATTACATCAATGGCCCTATCATTTAAAAAATTTCAAGAAATATGCTACAATGAAATTTAATGGAAATTTGAAGTAAAACAATGCTATACCACACACACTTCTGTTAGAAGAACTACATTAACTACATTAACATAGTGCTTCATGTTCTAAA
The DNA here is from genome assembly GCA_013396935.1 of Baryphthengus martii. Classification (NCBI taxonomy): domain Eukaryota; kingdom Metazoa; phylum Chordata; class Aves; order Coraciiformes; family Momotidae; genus Baryphthengus; species Baryphthengus martii. The sequence goes on along the minus strand of VWZK01017675.1, from coordinate 61,226 downwards.
GAGTATGTTAATACATACACACTATTCACTGCTGATTAAACAGTTAATTTTTATATTGCTGCTTTTCATAACAGACCAAATCAAAATCTTCATCTCACAGATGTTGGCTGCGTGGTAACATGAGGGGAAAAGCACATCACTACGTACTTTTACTTAGACATGCAGCTCTGAAAAATCACAGAGATAAAGCTGAGTGAAAAGTTGGAGACTTGCAGCCATGTTTTATAACTTTCAAATCTCATCATAAATTAGATTTTTTAAAAATTATGTTTGCTACATGAAATGATACAATTGGCATACTAGATAGCAGTTATTTTTAATCTGCGGTTGTTTTCATTTGGGGGCATATTTGGTGTTTTATTTTTTAAAAGACAATTTTTATGTTTACTGATTTCCATATTTAGTAAACTGAGAATATAGCAAACATATTTATCTGTAAGGCCTCGAGGTCATCCTGACTTTGCCAGCTGCAAGAGAAACTTTATCCAAGCAAAAACTGAAGTGCTTTTAAATGTAAAATGTGCTTGCTTTCACATGAGCAAGCAGCCCGCAGGTAAAAAATGCCTGCCATGGACTCAAAAGATAATGGTGAGGTTTGAAGCTCTTTTTTTTCAGAATATTTGTAACTAAGTTTGTTGATCAGAAGTCCACTCAATATCATAATGAACCGTATTATAATACGCAATGGGCACAGATGTGAGATCTGACAACAAGATGCCAACTTCTTGATCACATTTTTTTAAAATTAAAAACTATAACCATTTGCTCTCACAACTGATGTTACGTTGGATAACATATTTTGTCAAAATGCAGGAAAGGAGTGGGGGGAGAGAGGAGAGGAACAACAGAATAATGCTTTCACTTTGCCAAAAGAATGTTTTTGGCCTGAAAACTTTAAGATATTTTACAGGAACTGTCACCATCACCATAAGCATTGCTGGCTTGGACTGAGAGCATTTCCGAAAATAAAAGCTCTTATCATGTAGACTGTAGCCTACATAAAATTAGACTGAGTGGCACCATCAGTAAGGAGACAGTGTAGATAAAAGCCTACAAAACTTCTAACTTAATTGAGGATATCCAAGAGCACCTAATCTTTCTAGCAAATGGAGGCAGAGGTGTAGCAGAGAGAATATGCAGCCATTATCTACTGACAGGCTTTCCTTATTTTCTGTGCTCAAGACTTGAACATAGTATGTCACTGCATTTACAGTTCTGCATCACTGAAAGACTTCAATCCATAAAGATGTAAGTATAACATTTTTATCATTAAAAACCCTTTTAACCTGTCAGCATAGCATAGACTTTTTTTTTATATACGTGCATTAGGCATCACAAATTTGGACAACCTGAAGGGCTTGTTTTTTTTTTTTCTCTTAAGGTCCAGCAAGACGACACTCTAAGGTTTTCTTACACACTTACTTCTCTTACCTGAAATTAAGACTTGTTCATTTGTTAATTTAAATTTCAGCATCTATATAGTTGGTTGAATAACACAGGAGCCATAGATATTTATGGTACTGTATTATTTTTGTGTATTGATAATTGGACAGCCCCTGGGAACTAGTAGATATGGTCGTAAATTAGAAATGTACCAAGAATGAGTTAATTTTATAAGTTCTGTTAAATGCAATTGCTAGAACTATTTCACCCATAATTCTCTTCCTTTTGTGATTTAGCAGTTTTAAAAAGTTTAAAAACCCCCTAATCACCAACTGAAAACTTAATGAGCAGTAATTAATAATTACGAAATCAAAGAATCCATATGATTCCTTTAAAACTATCATCTGGATAAAAAACGAAAACACACATTTAAAGTAGCCCATAAGGACACTGCTAAAAACATTTAAAGATGTTTTAAAATTAATCATTTGAAATATATGCCTTCGTTTCTGGATACCAACCTTTCTCTTACTCATTTGTTCCACCTGATCAAATCTAATGCTGGGAAACAGATCACTAAGTTATAAGTCACCCAGGTAGAAACACACTACATGGATGAGTGTGTGTTTCATTATACTAAATTCAAGGTTAGATACATATGACTGAGGCATCAATTTCATAAAAGACTAAATCTTTCTTGTCATTGATGAGAAGGAAGATAGCATGTCATTTTATTCACGATCCTCTCTATGCACTTGTACTATTCAAGCAGATGTAATTCTTGCATGGTTGAGAAAGTCAGAGACACACAGATGGAAACTAAGGAGCTAGACAGAAATAGTAAAATATCAAAGGTACACTCAGGTTAGATCACAGTCTTCTATAGAGCTTTACATTCTATATAATACATGAGAAGAAATATCTGTATTAGGTCAACAGTTTCACTGACTTGCATGGAATAGCATTTATCCTGAAAAATTCATATTAGAAAACTATACAGTTCCCTGGTTAGGTAGCCCACATTCTATATACAAATCAGTTTTCCCTTGGCTACCATTCCCTGTTAATTGTGCCTCTGAGCTAAGCCACTGGTAAGAATGTCAGAAACATTTCACTTATTCTGCCAAAATAATTCAAAACTGGATCTCTCTTCCCCAACCTCGCCATTCTTCACACTCTCCCACCCTACTCTTTCCAGCCCAAACAGGCCTCAGCCTCCAAATCTAGTAAATTCACACCAAACAGATTTGCATTTGTGTTTAAAAAGGAGAGATCATATGAAAAATGAACTGGTTAACCTTTTGGTAGTAGGTACTGGCAGAACAGTAAGAATTTTTATTCTGTTTGACATATGCATACTGTGACTTTATGAGGACTCAATTTTCAAGCAAGACCAAAAAACTGTTACTACATAGACATACATAAGGGAAAAATTGCTATGAGTTGGATAGTGTAGTCTTTTTCTATTCGCTGACCAAGATATCTTTCTGTGGTTATACCGAGCAGGAACTCAACTGTATTCAGAAACTTCACATGAGGACAGATGAGTTCAGATTAAAAAGCTCATTTAAAAAAAAAAATTAAACATACTGAGTTTTTCTGCCTTAGAAACTACAATATTGATTCTGTTCTAAATCTAGGTATAGAAAAAGCAAAAGAGGAACAGGTCTAGTCAGAGTGAAATTTATCTGACTTAAGGTACCAGAAAATTATCAACATAGTCATGAACATCATGGTCCCAGCAAATTTAAAACTGGTTGGTTTTTTTGTTAGTCATTGCAGATACTCTGTCAATAAGGATTGCTAGTTGATATGTTTTCAATCAGATCCTAGAGAATCAGAATTTCAAGCCAAACATTCTCCTAGTTTTTGCAATTCAATCCTTTCAAGGCAAGGAAAAAGGAATGTGAAATTAGTGCTTCACAGCCAGGAAAAAAAAGAAACTCTAGTATTCTGTTTTCATTTTCCAATCTGAAATAAATATAAAGATGAAGGCCATCTAGTCCAACCCCCCTGCAGTGAGCAGGGACATCCTCAACTAGATCAGGTTCCTCGGAGCCTTGTTGAGCCTCACCTTGAATATCTCTAGCGATGGGGCCTCAACTACCCTCCTGAGCAACGTGTTCCACTGTTTCATTACCCTCACAGTTAGGCAAATTATTTCAGAAAATGATTTTTAAAAAAAAACAAAACTAAAACCAACCATGATAGCAAGGATGAACCACTGTTTGAAAAGCAGCTCTGAAAACCAGTTATTTTCCCGTCTTTATCTCCAAAGTAACGGTCTCTTCCATCAATTAGGACTTAAATACATCTGTAACTTTTCATTACAGAAATTCAAAGAAAAAGGGATATACAAGTCAGTAAAAAAAAAAAACAAAACAAACCAAACAAACTTAATAAGGTTAAGAAAACAGAAGAAAAAACCAACTATTGAAAAAATGCAAATTGATAAAAAGATTTAACATCAACTTAAGCATTTGGATGACTCCATTCTATGATTCTTGGCACAGTATTAGCTGAACACCATATTGCAATTTGCTCATCATTTATAGTTTTAGATCCCTGTATTACTAGTACAAAACCATAGACAATTGTACCGCAACAAACATGCACATACCTATTTACAATGCATACCAGCATTCTCGCTGTATGGTGTGGGTTTTTTCCACTTAGTGAAATTTATTTTTAAAACATCCACTTGAACTGGATATGTAAACTGCTGTATTTTCGCATACATCTGACCAGAGTTATATTTAGCCATCTTCAAAGAAGGCAGTTACTCGAAGTGTCAGGCTAGTAAAGGCAACAAAATACAGCAAGAGGAGAGCAGATCTGAAGCATTACCCTCCCTAAGGAGGGCACGGTTCTGATGGTAATGTAACTAGTTGGCAGTTTACGGGGCACATGCCTGTGTAGTCGCTTTCCTCTAGTCCTTCCATAGCCCACGGAGAGAGACGCTGAGCAGGCAGTCAGTTACTTGGTGGCCGCAGAGAAAGAGTGAAGGACCTCTTATGTCCTCGTCTAATCAATGTCCCTACATTGTTTCAAGGCATGGGGTACAAACATCTGACATTTGCAGAGGCTGGCATATAGGCAAGCACAGCTGGTTTGTTTCTGGGGCAGTGAGTTCACTTAAAAGAGGCCATCGTGCCAGTGGGTAGGGGAGGGAGGACAGAGAACAGCAGCTGTTCTGCTTCAGCAAAATTTTACTATTCATTAGGTGGAGGCAAAAATAAAGCATTTTATCTTTGCTCTCAAGGGGGCAAAATTCAATTTTTCCAACACTGCTGAGTAGCACTAAGATGTGGCACACCTAAACTAATGAAGTCAAGAAAACTGTTGCATTTCTAAGACACACATTATCTACACATGGCTAATAGCCTACTCAGTGATATTTTGTATCACTGTATAATTACAAACCTATAAAATCTCCATTAAATTCACACCAGTAAACATTTCTTTGAACTGAAATAAAGCATTCTGATGTCTGCTACTCTCAGCATTTATCATAGATATTAGAAATATATTCGGTAACAAGATTACAAAAAAAAAAGTCATAATTCCACAAGACTCAAAGTAACAGGGCGCTTAATTGTCTCAGATCAATAAAGGAAAAATGATGGCAGAATCAATTAAAAATATATTACACAAACATGTATTAGGTGGCAGCACCCCACCTCCGTTTTAGTGCCTATTTCCCTGGGATTTATAAGCTTTCTTGTTTTACATCAGAAACTGTGGGATATAAAAAGATAAAATGCAGCCATTGCCTTGTGGATTCCAATATAGGCTACCAGGTAAAATCACCAAAAAAAGAACCATAAAATATATGATATACTTTTTGGAGAGGATTAGAATTTTTCTTGAGAATTACTTTCTGCTTTTTCTCTACCCATAAAAATTTTGATTTAAAAAAAGTTTTCTCTAAACAAGAAGCACCAAAATGGCTGTTTCCTAAAGCAATGAATACTTAAAATGTTCCTGGAAATTCCTGATAAATGACAGGAATCATTTGCAAGCGTCATATCTTTCTCAGTCTCTTCTGCTTTAGAGACCTTGAAACCTGCTTTTTTAATTGCTATGTGCCAAAATGGCCTTAAGACAAGCACAATGATCTGCCCGGACTGCTGCTAGCTGTAAATTAGTAGGAAAAAAGAGGACTTAGGAAACCTGCCTGAGTCTTTTTCTGATTGAAGCATAGAGAACCTTTGGTTTCGTACTTTTCTTGAACATACAGAGACAGATGTTCTAATTTCCTGGAGGATGTCAAGTCCACAGACCCATCTTCATTGTGTCACAGTCACAAGCTATGTAATTTGAAAATTCTGGCAGATTTTTCTCTGATAAGCTCTCTCCAATAAACTATTCGAGACATGGAAGATGGAACATTAAGAGTTTGCGCAAAGGGAATAACTGGAATCAAAAGGCTCCTCACATACATCTTCATGGTATCCATGACAGATAATAATTTCCAGCTTCCAAACTCTCACTTATATTAAAATTGAGGAAATATTTTTCTTTTAATTTTCTTTCTTTCTTTTTTTTTTTTTTTTAAGCCAAATAACATGATATTTAGAAATCAGAGCAAAAATTAGATGCAAGGATATTATGTGTAAATTTATAAACACACATGATTATTTACAGAAATACACACACATTCAGTCAACATCTGCAAAATCCTGATTTAGTAGCTCAGCACAAACATTGAACACTGAACTTTTACAAGGAAATATTCACAAACAGTTTGATGATGTTGCTTTATTAAATACATGCCAGGAAAATAATGAGTTGAACAATTGGTATATTTCACAAGTAGGGTAAGAGGCCACATTTGAGACACACAAGTGTTCCCGAACTGTTCCTGCAGACATCACCGGAATTTAAAACAGAAAATACCAACATGAATACAAAAGAAAGCATGAATGATCCCCAAAAGCGCAGGCAACCAAACTCATCCATCCCGCTTAAGACCTCATACTTAAGCTAAAGGGAGTCAATTCAAGTTTTTCAGTTTTCTTGAGAAGACACATGACTATGTCCAAGCACGGAGACATCTGCTCCCTTCCTTCTCTCTACCCAAAAAGTCCAAATATACTCTAGTAGTAAATCTTTTTAAAATATAAGATTATGTCTGAAATCAATGTTCGTTATGCTACAGAGGTTTTCAGCAACCTGTGTAAAAAGTTTTGGCTGGTGTAATGGCAAGATAGCTACAGGCTCAGCGGCTCCATTGCCAGCTACAACTTTCAAGTTCATGAACAGATACACAGGGTGTTGATCACAGAAGATTGATGCCTTCAGGGTAATGTGTGTCCGAATACTGCTGAACTGCTGCTGACTGTTTTACAGAGCAACAACAGTATCCCTTCTAGCACTAGAAAGCCATTTTGCTCTTCCAGCTAAACACCAAGGAATGCAATTGCAAGACAGAAAGAGCCAAACACTACATAGTACGTAGCAATCCAAAGCATTATGCTATATAATGAAGAATACAGTCTTCTTGCTTTTTATTATCTATGTACATATTGAACCATTGAATTGCAGCGTGTTTCCTGCTGGTTAGTAGTAGAAGGAACTCCTTTTGGGGTTTTTGAGTGAAAAAATATTTTTCCTTCTTGTCCTTAAATGGAAGAATTTAAATTAAACTAAGCTACTTTAAGTTTACAAAATAACCCTCAAATATCAACAAGAATTAGTAGCATTAGATTTGGATTAATACCTTCATAAGACCATATATAATTCATGTTCTAGTTCAAGAAGTAACTCTTGAATATATAGCTATAAAATATATATATACACATTGTATATATATAGTTCAGTTTTCCAAGTGTAAATACTGCAACAAGATGTTTTATCACTGATTGCTGCTCTAATAATGTACCAAACACAGCTTGGAAATTAAACATTCACAAAAATACAATTAAAATGAAATGAACAAAACACCTACTCCAAAAAACAAACAAACAAACAAACCAACAAACAAATAAAAAAAAAAACAAACCCAAAAAAACCAAAAAACGACGAAACAAATCTGTGATAAATAAAGGAAAAATATTCCTGCTGTCTTTGTCCAGTTCTTCTTTTCCCATATGGTATCTTATTTGTCACATGGAGGCTGCAAAAATACCGTTTTAGAGAATAAATTAGAAAAATGAAGCATAAACAATAAAGCCTGCTCAGCAGTCATGTTTTCCAGTGCTCTGTAGGGTAGCCGCAGGAATTTTTCATGCTGTGAGTGTTAATGAGACCCTTCATAGGCACCATTAATACATAAAAGCAATCACCTATAACTCACCTTTTCAAATTTGTATTCCTTGAATTTAGTAAGTGGAAGCGAAATAGAAAGCATCACGCAAAAACCACCCTTATTTATTGATATTCAACCTTTAGCCAAAAAGGAGCGGAAAGAGAAAAGTTACCATGATACACAGACGGTTCAAAAATCAAGCACAAAGTCCAGAAGCACTTGGAGAACATGCAGAGTTTTGAAGACTACAAAACTGTGACTAAACATATGGTTTTCCTGATGGAAGAAAACATACTTTTAGAAATTACTAATTAGCTAAAACTGGCTGGATTCAAGATACTTAGGTACTTAGAACAGAATGGGTATGAGACCAAATTCTATAATGACAGTAATCTGGCATGAAGAAAATTCACACAAGTTTTACACAGTTCCAAGTTGTGGTTTATCTTTTATAACATTTATTTTAATGAAAAGGAGGAAAACTTCACATTTTCCACATGGATGCCATGAAAGTTCTGCTGAACGGTTGCCAACCTTAGGCAATTGTCGCTAACCAGTACCTCACGCCAGCAAGTTTCTAAAACAGACACTGGACTTCATCCAAAGACAGATCCACCATCATGTGATGGACCCTCACCTCTATTCCATTTCTGAACTGCCAACCTCCCAGGCAAAGACGTGTGTGGGGTCTATCAGTCCCTAATACTCGACAGATTTTCAAGTGAGAGAATATTAGTTCATTCTGCCAAAAATGCACAACTTAGGATATAACCTGCTATATTTAGTGACAGAAACATGAAACAATAACATGTCTGAGAGCTATCTTGCTCTTTGGTCTGTGCTCAGAGTGATGTCTCTGTTCCATTTACAGGCAAGTCTCTAAAAAATTCGAACAGATACCCAAAAATGAGATACTTTTTTTTCTTTAAACAAGACCCACCTCTGTTGCAAAATGACCACTGACTTGTGGTAAAAGCTTGCTTTAGGTTACCCTGTCTCAGTTGTATTTCTGCTTCTGATGATGTAAATTAACTCTTGGGTTTCCCACAGTAGTTCTTACCAATAGCTGATTCTTTTCCACAGCAGTTCTTACCAACAACTGATTCAGGCAGGACATCCTACATCAATGAAATCCTTTTTGGTACAGTGCTATCCATTGCTGGGTAAAAATACTTTTTTTTTTGAATAGTTCTACCTTCTGCATGAGCCCAAGCATGTAATTTGGGGTGTAGATTTTAAGCTGAACATACCAAATACATAGAAAAGATATCCCTCAAAGCCAGCTTTGCTAAAGGTTAGTTCTGGCCCTTCTCTATACTCTTTTTTATGGCTTTGATGCCCATTAGGCCCATCACTGAGTAATTTCAGCATGCTAAGTTATCAAAGGCACTTTGATTTTGGTGGTCAAGTTAACTTCTTGATGCCTTAGCGTGCTGCAAGAGCTCAGTCAGCATCTGATGTGAACTGAAGCATTTGAAAGAAAGTAGTAAGTGAATAGAGTGAAGGAAGATTGCAGCCAGCAGGTAAAGGGATTTGGCTGCTACCACTCTTACTTACACGAAGAAATACACTTTCATAGAAGTGAAAAATCATTGTGGCTGTACATGAGAATTTAATCCTTAAATTTAAATAAAACTTCAGAAATACTCGTTATGCAAACACATAACCGAAAACAAGAAATGCATCTCATTAACAGTTCTTCATAGAACAAAAATATGACGGTGGACAAACATGAGAATGGTAATTTATTTGAGATAAATTATCTCTAAATGTGATTGCTAGAACAGGAGGCACCATGGCAGCACACTTTTCCATCTAAGACTAAAATTTCTTTTGTTTCCAGTTCTAGGTTGGAATATCACCAGCAAGGAGTCACATACTGATATTTGGTAGTTTCAGTGAGTGTTTCATATAGCTGAAATATCATTTCCTCTCATCTGGATTCCATCAAATAACTTAGAAAAAAAGTAAATTCCATCACTGTTCATGTTCCCAAACAGCAGTAGCTGAACTGCAGCTTTCAAAGGCAAGAGGCTTTATACAATATCCCAGTGGCATGTTAAACCATTGTGTCAATTACTATTGTAATCTTCATCATCTACTACATCTCCCTCTCTCCATTCCTCTCAAATGAAAAAGTGAAATACTGTTAGTGCCTGCCAGACAGGAAATTAGTCCAACATTAAGGACAAGTAAAACTGCACTAACAGTCACTAAAAAGAGCATAGCTGTTTTCTGTTTTTTGCTTATTACTTTTCTACTCTGCTACATAGACATTAGACTAAACCAATAAATAAGCAAAGTTCATAACAGCCTGATCCAGAGCACAGAAAAGTCAAGGGAAAATGTCTCAACATATTTAAATCTAGACATCTGCCACAAATTCCCATTTCAAATCAACTCTGAATTACTGTCAACATCAGGGGTGCAACTGTTATTACCATGAGAAACTCATTGTCACAGGATGGTTTACAGACCAGAAGTCCAAAGAGGTATGAAAGGGGTCATAAGAAGTAACAGAGGGTGGATATTAAATTAGATCAGAGGTATTAAATAAAACAATACAAATGCAACTTGTGGCTCAAATAGTTTCTGAAATTCTATCTGTTGGAAGTTAGATTCACCAGGGGAAGAAACACATGATTCTTCTTCCATATGTTACAGTTTGGGCAGATTGATGGAAGTAGGTTTTGTTTTTCAATACTGTTTATGTCTTCATTCTGTCAAGAAAATTCCTTATTTCTTAAAACACATTTAACCGCAGGGAAAAAATAAAAGTAACAGAGACTACAAAAATAAATGTGAACCCCATAAAATGCAATATTTGTGATGATTTCTTTCTTAGTTATGTTGTTTTTTTCATTGATTGTTAGTGACATGGCGCAAGTAAATGGAGCATTCTGCTAGCAGGAGATGTTTTTCCCCTTGTAACAGATTTAGTATATAATGTTCCACATATTGTGACACCAAAAGCGCTGGTGCTCTTCATCTGTTCTTATATTGTTTCAAAGAATTACATTCAAACATCAAAGGTTGTTTTTCTTGACCCAAATTTTGCACAGATCTAAACTACTATGGTAGATTAACCTCAATATGTCAAGTTATATACATGAATCATTAGGTCTTATTTAGTGGATATTTCTAAACATCAGCTCTCTGTGAGGTCTGTGCTGATAATTTTTTCCCTGTAATTACCCACTGAATTTTTTGAAACTTATTTGTTGCTAATTTGTCAAAATAAAGAATGACACTAGAATCAGAAACTTTATGTTCAGTTGTACTCCATTTAATGCCTACGAAGGCTGACCATGGAACTCTGTCTTGTGTTCCAAGAAACCACATTTGGCTGAGTTTCTCAGGACTTCAATCTTAAAATATATGTTTAATCTTCATTCACAGGTACAGAACATAAAGTTTATAGATAAGAGATTACTTTTCACTTAAATTATGGTTTCTGTGCAGGGCATAACCTACATTATTCTGTGTTCTTAATTGCCTATTTTATCTCTTCAAGTAGAATGAGTCAGGTAAAACCATCTGGAGCCAGAAGAGGACTGTGCCTTCATTGCGACCAACTGAGCACCAATGGACAGAAGGTCCGAAAGGCAGCAAGGGATGACAGAGCAGGGAGCGCCAACAGGAGCAGGGCACATGCTAACAGGTATCAGAAGAGAGAGAAAATTAATAAGGATCAGAATTTTCATCAGCTCAGAAAGCCCTATAGTAGTTGAAACCAAGCATGGGATGAATGAAGGATCTACTTGCAAGGACTCACTGTACGCACACGGAAAGGCTAATACTGAATTCCTGTTTACTCTGTTTTGCCTAGGCTAGTCATGTGTTGTTTTTTTTTCTCTATTTAAAGATAATTATCCAGTACAAATTTGCCTTAGAGTTTAAAAACCTTTTAGCGTTTTTCAGGAGCTCCCTATAAAGGGAAGATTCTTTTCAAAATTCTGGCCTTCTCAGGGAACCACAAGAGCTTGCTAGAATTCTGCTTTGAAATCTCATTTCATCAACATTTCAAGATTATATTTTTATACATTTTCTAGATTTACAATTTACAGGTTTACATAATTTATGGAGATATGCTTTATATAGAGATTCAGAAAATTTATAAAGATAATTTTATAGACCTATAAAATTTACAGATAAATCTTGTTGAGATAAATGAGAAAAGAGTCTTTTTATTTATTTGGTACCTAATGCTTATGCCAGCTACACTTACGAGGAAGAATGAATTTCAGTTTATATTAAATTTTCTCTGTGCAGAATTTGCACAGTAGGCATTATGTCTGTATCTGATTTAATGGATCAATGCTGAATGGCAAGAATATATGCTTATGATTATGATTACCTTTTTCTAGACAAGATATCACTCAGATGAAGAACTAACATGAACACCACTTGAAAGCTAAACAGAGAGGCAACAATAGTCTACACATACCACTCAAAAATACACAGCAAACATACAACCTCTAAAAATGACAAATGTATACAGTCAGCTATACCTGGTGTTCACCAAATGAGTAGAACAAATTATGTGTGTAGGTCAACTTTCTAGCTCTAGAGGAAGAGTTTAGATACTCAAGGAATCTTCAAAGTGAATATGAATCTACAAGGGCATAACGTGGGAAAATAGGTTAAGAACAGGGAGTATTACTACTTTTAGGCACAAAGGAAATCTAAGAATATTCGTATACGTGAATCCCAACAGAGAACAATGTCAAAAAATAAAGAGACTGAACATGCAGGTAGAATAAATGTTTTTGCTAGTACGTGAAATGTCTGGGAACTATAATGATCAATAAAGCTCTAGTAAAAAAACATCTCTCATAACAGAAGAAACTACGTCACAAGTTAGAAGAACAAATAATCTAATAGCCTTCCTCCATAATTTCCATTACTGGAAGTTCTATAAAAGGAAATAATTTACCTATCATACTAGAGTGTGAAATGCGGTTATTGTTCACAAAGTGCTCTGAAGTCTGAAACAGCTGCTCAGATACTCGTATCATTTTTAAAATGTTTCTAACAGACTGAAATAACAAAATAGTTTTGAAGGCTCTCAAGTCACATGACCAGACCTCCTAGTTTTGGGGACAGTCTCAGAGTCCTGCCATGTATTTATCTGCAGATTTTTATACTAGTTTATGTACAATCCACTCATCCTGTTCTGCTTCCTTCTATTTCCTTAAGAGTTCTTTAATTCTCCTGGCTCAGGCTGCAGCTCTAACAGGGTAAGTTACCACATTAATTGCATAATTTCTCCTATCTGTCCACCAGCCTCCTCTCCAATTTGTAATTAAAAAAACTACTCTGACTTATCAATCTTATTGTAGTTTAGTGTAAGAAAATAAGGATAGTCCACCTAAACCAGTGTCCTGTCTGGCAACAACTAAAAATGGATGTTTAGAGAAAGTATAACAGGGTAGTTGTGTGTTCAAACTAATCCAGAAAATTTTTCTAGCTTTGAGCAATTTTCAGTCAGGAGAATCCTGAGTCAAATATAATATATTTGTATCTTGAATTTTCCTCATGAAGTAAAAAAAAACTGATTTTGGTATGATTGCATTGCCTATCTCCATGGAACCGCCTCTTTAAAAATATTAATTTGTTGAACAATTTTCTCCTAAATTAGCAAAGGAGTATGAAATATCAATGTATTAAGTTCCACAGAGTTGTTTTTGCAAATGTGAAGAAAATCTGCAGCAGGGGAAAGGAGACACATTAATGACCCTCATAGGAAAAGACTCTAGAGTGACCATAATCAATCTGTGTTCCACATGGCTTGTTGCTGTGGCCAGAGGAGTCATGGCATAGCTGTTACCTTTCCACAAGCCTACACAGGAATCCACAACGCACTGGTGGGTATTACACATGTTAGATGGAAACTAGAATTACTATGGGGTGACAAAGGAATGGCAAGCTGGGGAAGACACAGAGTTGCTGCTGTGGGAGACAGCAGACTGAAAAAAACCAGAGCATATTGCAACGGAAGGGATAACGTGGGGAAACAGGGAGGAAGCTAAGCTACAGGATCATTTCGTAACTCTGCAGGAAACCTGACTTCTAGCTTTGTGTGACATCTGAGTGCAACAAAGACAAAGGTCTTCCACTCAGTCTACAGTGGAAAAAGTAGAAGACATCAGTGTTGAAAGGAGACGGGAAGGAAAGCAAAATCAAATGTAGTAGTGGTATAATGGAGAAGGCAAGCAGTCTGTACAGTAAGATGGTTCTAGAGATACACTTCTCTGCTACTTGAACAAAAAGCCTACAAATTTAAGTGGATGGAAAAGTATTTAAAACCCAAATTCTTTATGTTACAATTTTCTGTCTGTTGCAATGTTTTATCACTACTTTGAGACAATTTTTAGAATAACAAAGAACACCTAAAACACCAACTTGAATAACAATCCTTCCCCACATTTTGTTGTTCAACAGCTGCCTGTATAAATGGCTTCCCCAGAATAAAACCCAGCTATAGATACATAGCACAGATGGTGATAAAAGCTAAAATATCTTTCAGGACCAATTTCCAAACAGCTATCAGATACTTTTTTTTGGAAAAAAAAACCTTCTATTGAAAAGATATTTCTAACATGTCATAATTTTCTTTCATTGATACAATAAAGAATAAAAATTCTTACAGAAAAGAAATTCCAAAAATATTTCATTCAGAAATACAAAAACTTACCATTTTGAATTACTCAAAGTAATTACTCTAATAAATTAGCCCAGAATAACATAGGATCAGCAAAACGTTTCTAATCTGAAATTGTTATCTTCTAATATAAATTACATTTTCCATTTTTTAAAACTTTCTCTTAGCTTTTTAGAAAATAACCTCAGATCTGTATGCCATGAGGGCTACACGGGGAGTTCAAAGAGACTCCAGATACTCTGTGCCAATTTTTTGGTGAACAAACAGTTCTTTCATTACACAGAGGTGTTAACTCTTTTCATTAAATAGCACAGCACAAAAAGTTACATTTGTACAAATACGTACAAAAATTTGTGCTGTCTTTCACATATATGTTCAACTTGTCAAGCTTCTGTATTGTACATGTTTGCACAAACGTCACTCATTTTCTGAACCACTGCTTATCCGGGGTAAACAAAGTGTTTGGGCAGAGGAAGAGTCTTGAACTGCCAAGGCAAGAGATAACTCAATCTTGTTGCCTAACTGGCTCCCCTGCCTGCTCCTGAAAACTCTGTGTGACTCCTACATATTGCCAGATCATGCTGGAACGTATTTATTGCCAGTTTTCAGTACTACAAAGAACCTGGAAAGCTCAAGGTCGAAGAGGAGGCCAAGAAATGATTCATGCTGTAAAAGGCAGAATTTGCATGGAAACTCCTTGATGGGCATTGCCCGTCAAAGGCATGAAATGTTTGCAAGCTGAAATAAGAGAGAGCACAGCCCCTCTGCCTTGCCACAGGAAAAGCTATGCTTGTCACTGTGCTTTTTCTAAAGCATTCAGAAAAACAGGCTAAGAAATGGACAATCAATTACTAGAAAAAGTAGCTTGGAGGAAAGGATATTCATCCTGTCTCTCAAGACACTGAGAATCATACTTTGCTATCATTATCATAAGAGGTCTTGTCCCTTAGATGTGGATAGAATTCCTGACATAGTGCAATACTTTCTAGCTTTTTAAATTCCACTGATCCCAGATGACTCCTTCTCATATTATTTTTCACTGCTGTACATAATAGACATAGCCTTGTGACTATTGTTATTGCAGTTCCTTAGGCAACAATTTATTCCAGACCCTGTAGCCCAAACTGCTCGATATGATTTTTAAATTTTATCCATTGTTTTCAGCCTTCTATTTCACTTCATGTCAATCTGTTTTAACCTCTAGATCCTCAAGAGAACAAATCAAGTGTTAAGCCGGAAGTCATGGCACTGTTCTTTTTGACACATAATTGTGTGCATCTCTTTAAATTGTGCTTGTTTTCTGCCTTTAGCAGCATATATCCAAAAGCCAAAAAGGCCAGAGAGTATAATCTGTCTCACCTTAAAAATGCTTAATTTTCAGAAAGAGCTACTTCTATAGTGAAGCATCTCCATAAGCATTCTTCTCTTGAAAACTTTGTCACAAATTTCTCACTTCACAAATAACACTTAAAATTGTCTCCAAGTTTTTTCTTATGTATGTGGGAACTTGAAAACAATATGATAAGGTTATCTTTATAATTCTCTTCAGTTTCTGTGCTGGTTTATATGACAATCATAATCTACACACATAAAAAAATATACAATAATAACATTTAAACTAAAAGTGATACTTATTTTGCTTTTAACTTCTAACAAACTATATTTTAACATATTCACAGTATCATACTCAATTTATTAAAGCAAGTTAGACGTAGTCACAAAGCTGTGTGTTCCAAAAAGAAGCAACTGAAATTTAGAATATCAGATAATGAAAACAGTAGAGAATTTCACATAGCAACACTAAGTATAATCACTTTTTTCATGATGAAACAGCTAACTATCTACATTAGGAAATGAAATCTGTGATAAGATTTTAGTCACAATTTTTTTGAGGTTCAATAATAAGGTTTTTGAGGTTCCGTTGATAAACTGAATGTATCTTCCTTTTTTTCTCTAATGAACCATGAGTATTTGTGTACTGTAATTATCTAAACATATTCTTCTATCTGAAAGAGGCTATTTTACTAGCCAGTACTTGTTAAGACAAATCAGTATTTAACATTTGTCATGTTAGAATATTTTTAAATTACCAGGGTAAATAATTTGAAGTTTTATTCTCTGCACTTACTATGATGTACATATCAAAGGTGCTTTCACTACAACTGTCTGTTTGAGCTTATTTACTCTGATTTTAAGTGATACAGACAGGAAGAACTGAAATCCCATTATTACCTATGGAATATCTGATGCATTTTGGAACCTTGTCTGTATTTCATCTGACGGATGCTACTGCTCATGTTGTACAAACTGGGCTGATAGAACACCATCTGATTCTGAAGACTAGTTTGATGATAACATCAAATTTCTATAAATGTTAAAAGGTACGGCAGATGGTTTATAAGATATTCTGATGACTGAAAATGAGTAGTATACTAATCAATAATAATAGACTCAACAATTTAACAATTTTTTTATCAAGTTTTCTTCACCTTTGGCCACATGAAAATGCACATTTACATTATGTAACCGGTTTTAAATGATAGTTAAATGATAGTTCTGTGCTTTGTGTTCACTTGTTTACAGCATGTTGAATCGAAAGGCAATTTTATTCAAAAACGAGAAGTAGAACTTACCCAGTTATTTGCTATATTTCATAATGAACAGCAAAGGAGTTGAATGTAGACTAATTAATAGTCCAAGCTTCCCTTTTCTGCATAATTGCTGCACATTTGTGACACACAGTTTCCTTTGTTGTTTTTTGGGTTTCTTGTTTTGTTTTTTTCTATAGTGCTCTTCATAGATAGTAAGGGTCTTTAAAGGAATGTGCTCATGCTAAGTTTTACATGTTGGGCACCAATTTCCTGTCTCTGTTTAAGGCTCAGGGCAAGCTCCACAGAGCAGGATTCCTATTGGCCCCCTCTCCCCCTCCCCCTTCCCTTCCAAGGGAGGATACAAAGGGAAATGAGGAAGGAAGCGCCTCACACGAAACTGGAAGTTAAGACTATGAACAAAATTTAATAGGTAAGAGATAAACAGGGAAGAGGAAATATTAAGGGAAGGGGGATATACAAATATATACAAAACCAGTCCTGGGATGGTGATGGAGCCAGGCCTAGCTGAGCTAGATTGCAGTCCTAGCAGCAGCACAGCCTGAGGGTGAGAGAAAGGAGAGCGAAAACTCAAACTTCCTGTCCTTTTGTAGAGTGTGGCAGGGAAGGGGAGGGAATACCAGTTGCCCTCTGACCCCTCAAGGTCCTACAGTTACCAGAGGTTCGTTCCCCTCCTCAATTTGTTAACTCTTAAACCACAACAACAGTCATAGGTACCAAAACTCAAAGAAATATGGTCCTAACACACAACAACTGGTGATGCAGTTCTACTTATTGGAAAAATGGAACCTTTCTGCTCCTTATGGTACACAACAAACAAGAAGATCAAAAGGAATTTTGCATTTTTTCTTAAATACCTTTTTTTCTTTGGTCATTTTATGTACACCAAAATATTTTAAAATGTACAGCTTTCAATGGCATTACTTTAACGTCTTATGGAGAAGACTACTGACTGCTTAAGCAGTAAATGTCCAATTACAGACACGGAAAAGAACTTTTAGTACTGTTGGTTGATATATACTTTTGTTCTTAATTCTTTTGGCTTTTTTTCTGTTTCAAAGTAAGAAAAAAGGTTGTCCTCTGGACCTCATTTTTCTTCCTTTCATAGAATGGCTTAGGTTGGAAGGGACCTGAAAGATCATACAATCTAACCCCTCTGCCATGGGCAGGGATACCCATTGCATTATATAGCAACATGGATATCAAATATGAACTGCATTATATGTGATCCAGAGACTTAGTAAACAAAGTTCTAAGATACTACTTCCAAAAACCCAGTGCTTTCTCATTCATCAATCAAGATAAGAAAATAATTCTGTGCCAATACAGAGAGAGAATAATGTTATAAAAAGAAGCTGCTCATGCTAAACTGGAAGTCGTGATCTTATAACATAAAAACCCATCCACTAGGATTCACATAAAAAACATTGGCCTGATTTCAGGAGGCCTCACCTTAGACATAAACCCCACTGAAAGACATAAAATATCACTGGTTTATCCTCTGAGTAATCCAGCTCCATCAGGAAACTGGATAGTAGTTTTAGTAAAACGGGACTCATAATTTTTTATCACCTTTATAATGAATGCATTTGAGGTTTATTGGCTTTTGGAAGGAGTCATTTAGTTCCTCTATTTAAACACGACTTTTTATCCTTCACAACTTGCAGGTTTCAATGTTATGTTTCTAACATTACAAATATAAATGCAGATACTTAGGTTTTAATAAAGGTATGAAGTTCTTTTCACCGATACATATACAATATATGATTTTGAAAAGCCTGGGAAAAGGAAAAAAAAAAAAGATTTAATCACTTTTCTAGGCTGATACAGCTAACACCTTTCTTGAGAATATGAGATGATAAGCTTCACAAAGTGGTTATCAGGGATTACAGTGAGTTAGGTAATATATACTGTTATCTATTGATTTCAATGCTTCTCTTGCTCTTCAATTTTTCCTAGAAAAAGTATTCTAATAGATTTCCCGCATATTAATATCATGGGCCTTACTGACATCGGTGAGAGTTTCACCATAAATTTCTTAGATCACAAAATGGAAAGATAAGAAATCATCACTTTTCTATAAAGTGAACCTGGAGACTGATACTGATTTCAAGAGGAAGAAAAAAATGAATTTTTGTTCTGTTCTATTTCTTTTCCCATAGTTTAAATAAGTTAAGCATCAGAAATTTTTAAAAAACTTCTCCTGAAGTGCTGTCTACTTTTTTTCTTGAGTTTTGGACTAGACAAGGAAGACGTGCTCTGAAATCATAAAACTGTGTTTTGTTCTTCTCAGATTTTGTTACAGAGAAAAGGGGAAAAGAATAATATACTCGTAGAGTCTGTTTTTAAAATTGTGAGAAATCATTGACAAGTAGTGAAATTCTGGCATCAACAGACATGTCCTAGTAAACAATTGACTGAAGTACACTGGCAATCTGAAATTCTACTAATTAATTAGTAGGCAAAGCTGTCAAAGTTGTCAGGAATAGTCATCTGACGTAAAATCATGAAAACTGATTTTTCCCCTTGTTCTTTCCTGTGTATCTGAGTGACATGATGTCAGTAAAGTGTTTATAATAAGCTGAAGAAATGCTTACAAACAGCTTAAAGCTTTAGCTTCCAAAACCTTAACAAAAAAATTTCCTTTTTTTCACGTTGTTATAACTAAAGGGGACATGACACAAAGAAACAGTAATGTGCAACAACTGCATGCATCCCACTATTTTTGCAACATTGAGATGGCAACAGACCAGCCAGTTATAGATGTAAAATAAAGCATCACTCACAACTACACAGATTGTAGCAGGAATTGGCAACGGAAGTTGGTGCATCGACGCTGGACGCCTCAGAGATAATGCTGAGCAGCTGCACGTGCAACTTCCATACAACACATCAGAATACTCTGGCATTCATATATGACACGAGAGCAGAGGGTCATTTATAAAGCACTCTGTAGCTGGTTATGGAATTTCTAAGATTATAGACTGGAAAAGTACATAAGAAATAAAATTATTAAAATCAAAATTCAGTAAAGCTTCACCCTGTTGGACTTCACAAGGAAATCTCAAATTTCACACTTGCTTTGCTTTTCTTTTCTTTTTTTTCTTTTTTTTTACTGTAGTTGCCTGTAACTGAAATTTGGAGGTTGCTAATATGTTATCATTACTCAAATAATTAAGCTTGGGAACAATACATTTTTTTTAATTAGCTATCTCAAAGCAAGTACCATTATAATCATCTAATTATCCTTTGAGGCAGCTGTATGCATAAATGCTTTAAACATTCATTGCCCTACTACTGAAGGCTATGCCTCAGTTTATATACTCTACAAGAAAATAAAATCAATGTTACGCACTGAAGAACATGTGTGAACAGAAAATACCAGAATGCCAAATGCTGCAATTTTAAGTCTGTTTTTCTTTCAAGGCCTTGTAAGGCTTAAAGAAATGAACCAACTAGTCCTTTTAAATTTTTATTTTATTTTTTTAAATAAAAATCTTTGTTTTTCTGTTTGATTTACTTCATTTACACTGTCTACATCTGCTTCTTCTGCATAAGCCTGGAATAATGCAACTTCTCAAATGATCGAGCTATACAACTGTTAATGAATAGCCTTTAAGGTTTAATAAACCAGCCTTTCAGCAAAAATACTTCTGAAAAAAGGCTCTTAGCAATTTTTAAGAAGTGATGGTGTATCTCCTCAGGAAAAAAAAGAATGTTCGACTGAAGCATGAGAAAGCACTAGCTTGTGGGATCAACAGTGAAAATGCAGAAGCAAACAGCAACAAGCCTGCTGCAGACCCAGTACATGCTGGGGATGCTGACCAGTAACATGTGCCAGCATGTTTTTATTAATACTGCTACATTCAGCAGATTCAGGAAGGGCTGAAAGGAATCTATTCTTTGCTGTGGGAATCAGACTTCACATCTCTACATACATGCCCTAAGAGGGTAAGTTTTACATAGTCTAATTTCACTTGATGAAGGTTTAATGTCTTTGGTACATAACGTGGATTAGCATGGATTAACATGCAACTAGTACCTATTTCAAATTAACAACACAGACAAATCAGTATTTTACTACTCAGATTGTATATTTGAAGACTATATCTAATAATATATTTATGAAGCTACAATTTGACATAGCATTTTCTACATTAAATATAATGCTCTCCATCTTTGTACTTCTTTCACACATTTAAAAAACTCCTGAAATTGAAGTACCAGTAGATGTTAGAATCATTTAAATATTCTGGTTTAAGATCAATCATTAGATGCTATTTTTAAATAAAATGTCATCTAAATAGGAGAATTAGCTTTGGTTTAAAATTTACTTTATTGCTAACTGGTCAGTAAAACAAAGCAAATCTTCCTAAATGACATCTATATTACAATGTATATATTTTCTTGTTCTCAGATCACTCATTACATTGGACTTCAACTTTGCTCACAAAACATCTCTATTTTCTTCTTCTTTACTTTTCGCCAAGATCCTGCTAATGAGAGTATTCCTTCCCCACTCCTGGAATTCTGACAGAATTCATTTAGTCTTCTGAAATCCATATTCTTTTGCAATCAGACTGGTTCATCTTAATTTTCTATAACCAGCACTCTTGCGTCTTAATGCTAACAGCATGTTTTAAGAACTTTATAGGGTATCAGATACAACTCAACTCCAACATGCTGGCAATCAAAACTGATAACTACTGCTTCTTACTGTCTATTCTATCCACTAGAAGCTCCTTCCTGGGAAAAGTCCAGTCTACATTTTGAAAATCTCAGCACTATCAGGTTTGGAAAACCATAAGCAAAAATTAATGTCTATTAATGTCTTATATGCTATCCTCCTGAAATTTAGCTCTGAGGACAGAAAAATCATCCTAGTTTTATTGCCTGACATATAACAGCTCTAGAAACAGAGGAGACAGAATTGTGACTTGTGAACAGACAGCTGATATTAAAAATACATTAAAATACATCTTAACTATAAATGCTTTTTCTGTCTAACACAATTCAAAGAACATCTCAAATTAAAATAAAAAAAAAGGTCTATAGGTAAAAAGATACTCAGAAGAGAGATCATTGAACTTCAAAAGGCTTAATTTAAACTTGTCATACCCAATCACTTAAATAAGAAATTTGAAAGTACACAGAGTCCATCAAGTAATGAAGTTTTCTGGTTTGTTATTTTTGTAGATAAATACAGTTTTTACTTAATAGAGACTAATCTTATGCTGTTATTATTTATATAAAGTCTGTGTAATATTGATAAACAGGTGTACAGAAAGTGCATTTGAGAAGAAAGTAAAGCAAGTCAAACCTACAAAAGATACTTATTCAATGTGATTCTTTCATGATAATTATGTAATTTCTGTATTGAGATAGAGCAATGAGATGGACAAATGTGCACTGCATTTCAAAGTATTAGATCGATGGAAACATTTCCTCACCGATAGCACCAGAAAAAAACAATCTGGACCTGTTTCCTGAACGCACAAGTCTTCTCTTGATTCAATTTGACAATATCTTAAAAAAAGTAGTTTGGATGTAACAGGAACACGTTGTTGCCACATTCTATCTATGGATTTTCAACTAGAATAACAAAATAAAATCAATAATAAATTGCACTTTGTTCAAGAGCCCAGGTTGCACACGAAATTGTTAGGGAAAAAAAAAGAGAGAGAAATAATTCATATCCAATTCAATTTCATTCTAAAAGACTTGTAAAACCAATATAACGATTACAATCATATACCAGCATCTGCAGCTGATACATTTATTTGTTTGTTTTTTTTAAATTTAACTATATTCAGGTAATATTTACTTCAGATATGTAAGCAAACCAAACATTCTTAAAGTTTTGGTCTCCATACTTTCATCTCTTAAATAAATGTCGAAAATCAAACATTTGCCAATGTTCCATCACTTTCCTGTTTTAATAAAGAATTTTTTTAAATCCAATATTCTGGCAGTAGAGCGAGAAAAGTTTATATGCACATCTATTTACATTCAATCCACATATATCTCAAAGTGCTTCATGAAAAAAAAAAAAATTGTTCCTCATAAAGAAAATGCTGATCTGTTGAGGCTGTATCTGTAAGGCTTAAATGTTTTACTGTATTTCCTAAATTCTTAGAAACAACTAACAGGTGATTCTTCCATCAACACATGTATAGGTATCAGAACTTGAAAAGTAACTCCCTTGTGAGAGTAAAATAGAAATGCTGTTCTTCAACATCTTACAACAATTTTACAAATAATGTATCTGTACTCAGCCAGACTTTTAATATACATCTCAATCCATGCATGAGAACAAATATCTAATTAAATAACTTCATTTGGTAGTTAAAAAACTGCTACACAAAAATGCCTGAAAACCATCAAGCTTGGCTGGCCAAGGTGCATAGGACAGGAAATAAAAGTCTTTTTTTGGAGGTATGAAATGTGAATTCAAGACTAGTTCTGTTTTTTCTCATTTAATTTTCTAGGGAGCCATCACATATATAGAGAAAAAATGCATATTGAAGGTTAAAAAATATCTTTTTTAATTCTTACTTTAAAATTAGTATTTAATATATATATGAAGACAGAAAAATAATTTCCTGAATTATTTTTTTTAAAACTAACTAAATTATGTCCCTGAGATGCATAATTAAGAGAATATTCTGCTGCTAAAGTTCAACTACAGGTAACTGAAACAGCTGGAGTGAACATGAATGTTATCATTTATCACAGGTTTGCCTGGACTGAAGAGTTACTTGTGATTGAAAGTCAGCTCTTTTTACAGCTAAGCGTGGCTTTCTTCTTGATTAATTGAATCCAGAAAGACTGTACATTGGAGGGGGTTTAAAACCACCTGCCTTAGATATCTAATCCAGGATGGAACAAACCGTGCTTAAACCCACTTGCTTTAGATATCTATTCCAGAATGGGACAAACTGCACTTTGGGTAAGTCCTTCCTCTTTATAAAGGTAACTTGGATCATTTTCTTAGACTACTTTGGTCACAAATATATATTCAGCTGGGTAAAGAACAGATCTGTTAGAATTACGTGGTTACTAACTAAAACCTCTACTTTTGTTAAAATAAAAAAATCAAGCACCAGAGCCCCCAGGCTCTGTTACCTCTTTCACCGTCATGACCAGAAGCATGTCCATAGATATGGCCAGCTCTGATGGAATGCAGTTCTCTCACAGAACCTGTGGAAAGCCTTGTGGGGTTTCTCCCACATATGCTCTTGCCAGGGGTTGGCTGCATCTCAATCTTGTGCCTTATGACTACCAACTGGCCCAGCCCCATGGGGCCCTCTTTGGACAGCTGAACTGGCCTCCTTCGATCTTTAATCAACACAACAGTATTTGCTTTTAATGTGACTCCTCACATGCTTACATTTACGCATGTGTTAAGAATTACATTAGATATGCATACTCTGACCAAGTTCAAGCAAGTTTTAAGGTCACAGCATAACCTACAACTCACAACATTGCAAAACAAATGGTTGACTTGAATTTGTTGGTATTTTTATCAATTTTCCTTCTTTAATCACTTTCAGTGCTAAGATTTTCTTACAAACTAGCCATTGTACTTCACTGACTTGTTCCATTTTCATTAAATCCATATGAATCATTCAATCACCCTGCTCCCTCCTGTGAGTCAAAATAGTCCCAATAAATTGACAGCTTTTTTTCCAGGCTGTATGTGCTTCTGAAAGCTTTACATCTCACAAAATGGGGGTTGTCCTTATCTGCCTCGCTGAGATTATCTACAAGCTGTTTGTGTCACCAGCGCACCACAGGTTAACAATGACAACCACCACTAACACTCTCCTGATGGATTGTCCTGATGGATCATTTGGGACCTGCTTGAGAGCGCCAAGGGCAAGCTGAAAGATAAAAATCAGCAGCAATTCATTTCCAGCAGACTCTTGAAAATCGGAGACATACATCTCACTTGTGTCATCAAATACATAGACTAACTTTCTCCTAGTGTACACTGCAAAGGAAAATATCCATGAAGGATTGGTGGATTCACTGAATACTTAAAGAACCATGAACTGCTGTATTTTATTTTTGAAAATAATATCATGCTGTGTTTCCAGCTGTTTCAACCTACCAGTATGTACCAGAACAACTTTAATTAAAGGTGGTAACATATTAAAAGGTTTGACCTTTGAAAACCGAGTATTTGAAGTTACTTGGGGATTATTCACACCAACTAGTTTTTACACTTCACCTGCACATGTATCCCAGGCTTCCTATACAGCCAATGAAGCACAGTTTCTTCTGTCTTTAAGCAGTACAACCACATTTAATGTCAAGGAAAATGTATTTGACCCTTACATGGGTGTTGAGGGAAACAGGAAGAACTTTAAAAATGAACATGATGGCCAAATGGTATTGCCTTGAAGACAGTAAAGTTAGAGCAGAAGTCACAAACTTGCAGCAGCATCTCCTCAGACAGTGACAAGTAGCACAGCGAGACAGAAGACATACACTTCATGAAGGAGTAACTCAGCAAAAATTAATTTTTAGAAATCAAAACGCTAGGGAATGTACTCAAGAAGATTTTGCCTTGTACTACATTACTACCGCATGCTTCATTGACATAATTTAAATATTAAAAATCAGACTGTTAATTCTATCAAAACCAGAAAGACTGCAGGCAAAAAAAAATTGTAAGCCCTGCCTATGCATTTGTAATTTTTCCAAGTAATCCAGGCCATTTTACAGCTTGTTTCATTTTAACTGTAGGAGTCTAACAAGCAATCACTTCCCCATTGCATTAAAACACCTTCTCTAGTAACTGTTGAGGCTGTTAAAAATACTAATAGATAGCACCCACTTGGCAGAGAAGACTCAACCTACTTGTAAAGCCTAGAAAGTTCACTCCTGTTCTTCAGAACTGCAAGTGATAACAACACAGACAAGAAAGAAATTTCTTGCTTTTTTTGTTTTCAAATGTATATTTTAAATTCATGTTATATTTCCCAGTATTTCCAAAAGGAAACTAAGCTTTTAAAAAGGAAAAATGTCTATGAAAACTCAAGAGAAAAATCTGGAATTTGAACTCTTAAAAGATATTTCTATATAAAAGTTATATTCTTCCAAAATATAATTCATAAAGAGAAAAATTTGTTTAAGATGTAGACAATTCATTATCTTTGTATCCAAGTACATATTACTTCATCAATAGCTGTTTCAGTATGTGACATCATTCTCTCATTTCAGTATAAATCCTAAAGTTTATTAAAAAAAATAATTAATAAAAATAAAATGTAAATTTTATAAATTTTATAAAAATAAATTCAGAAATCCATACAAGTACAGGTACAAATATTAAATGTATTTTATTCTGTTGTTTTGCTGTTTAATAATCATTTTAATAATGTCATCAAAAGACATGAATCCAACTAATTGTAGATGTACAACATTCACGTGATATAATACTTTTAGAAAAAGTCACTACACACAATCAACTGTAAGCCAAACTGGTCGCCCTTGGAGGGCAGAACTAAGGACAAGTAACACAAGATGAGGAGCCATACGTGAAGACTCAGCCAGAAAGCTGAATAGAGAGGTTCTCATCATAGCTATATTATTGGTGCAATCTTTAAGCTTTATAATGATGGGATCCAGGAGACTACTTGAGATAACGATACAGTATCATGGGATTTGACAGAGATAAGAAATAGCCAACAGCTATTAAGAGGCACCATAGATTAATTTCTACCATGCTTGTAGAAGTCTAATAATATGACTCTGCACAAAGTTTCACAGTAACTAAGGGAATTAAGCAAAAGGCTTTTAATAACATTCAGCACATTTGACTAATGTATCCAGGTACCTAACTAAGAAATAGGCATACAAAGCTTAAAATGTCCAAGTGAGAGTGTAAGTTTTAATTCAAAGACATATCCACAATTAAATCCCTATAGTAACATCTTTGCAGAAACTCTTGCTTGCCATGACTGTTGTGACAGATCTATGTTATACACTGTGGTAGCCCCCAAAACATTGCTGAAACACTTTCAGTGCTGATGCTGATTTTAGCTGATGAGCAACAGCCAGTGTATTGAGATATTTGGTTACTAGGGCAGTGAGAAGTCTTTTTAATGGTGATTTCTCAGTAGAAATTGTCCAGGACTAACTGGTTTTGTAACTGGCTTTAGGAAATTAGATGGATGATGAGGTTTCCGTAATTGCAGCCCCACAGTGGACATTAAACAATTTCAAAAATCTGAGTTTAAATTTGTACTAAAGCATAGAATGAGGATTACTATGTAAAGAACACTGTTTATACAACATAAACATGCCTAAAATATAATGTAATACACTACATTAAAGTTCAAGAATGTATTTATGCTAATAAATAGATATGAGAATGCTATTAATGTCAACATAAGCCTATTCACTAACACATATTCAGTGTGAGATATCAACAACTTTATTGCTATTATTTCCATATTTCTTAACTCAGCTGCATTGAGAAGAAAAATCCTACCATTAAAATAACATTCTCGCTTAAAGGATCACAGGTCTCTACCCTTCATATTCTTATAAAATTATCTGAATATTGAATCTTCATAATAAAATAAATCTACATAATATGAAGCTTTACTATTTATTTATTTTTCATAACCTGTAGAAGCCTAGGAAAAAATAGAAAAGCAAAACTGATGGGAAAACTACAGAGGATTTTGAAAACATGTTTAAACTTACACAACAAAAAATGGCCAGAGAACTACATAGCAGAAAGTTGGAGTGGTCATCCAACTTGTAAGTTACACTCCATGGTACAAGATAAATATCTTATCTTAAGATAAAGAAACCACTCCAAAAAAATTCATAATTAAATTTTGCATTTATTCATTTTGCCTGATATTTTGAATTCTATATCTTACATGTAAAGTTAGAAATTCACACTTGTAGAACGTTCCAATAACCCTAAACTTCCATCAATACAACATTACATGGCTAGAAAACAACTGAAGAAAAACTCAACCAGAAACACATCTCCTTTAATGTGTTGCTCTTTTGGGGGTAGCTGGTCATTAATCTTTTAAAGATCTTTGTGTTCAGTAAGTTTACAGCAGAAAGTGAAATTCATACAACTTTTTCTAGAGAAGAGGGCTAAAATATCACTGAAGGTATAGTTTACATAGACTCTCTAAGGCACAGAAGGAGATACAGGTATGAATTGCATTCTAGAATAGTGGCAAAAAAAGATGAACAGATATCACACAGAAATACAAAAATAATGACAATAGATCAGAAAAGTCTGGTCCTTGGCAGGACAGTATTTACATTTTCCTAGCATATAGAAAGAGAAATGCAAGCAGAGTAATTTTGGTCTACTATGGAGGAAGAAATGTTGTTATAACAAGTAAAGCATAATTACTGAAGCTACCTGCTCTGCTCAAAAGGGTTGCAAACTTTCAGAAATTCTTGCAAAACAGCAAGGCAATCCAAGGGAAAAATATCACATTCTCACAGTGATAGCATGATGAGCATCAAAAAAAAAAAAAAAAAAAAAAGAAAAAGATTTTCAAAGCTTTGCTGTGAATAAATTAAATGTCTTATGGTTTGACTCATAAGGCAATCTTTTACTATTCATTAAATAGGTGAAACCGAAAGAAGTTCTTCCAGTTCTTCATTTTTTTTACTGAAAATAAGATATTTATCTGTTTCCAAGTAACTTCCAAGAGACATATGATACCAGAAAGCAATAACCACACCATAACACTGTATCACAGGAGGAGAAATGAGTACACCACTGCCCTTTATTCTAATCTTGTGAAATCTGAATACAATACTGTAACATGAAGCAGAGAGAACACAGTAAGCTTTTCACATCAATTGTCTCAATTACCTATTAACATTAAGTTGCTCTTAGTTGTCATTATCTATATTGTACAGGTGAAGAAACTGAACGAAAATAGAAGCTGTCTATGGAGCTTCATAATGACATTAAGGAAGAAAGGAAAACTAACGTTCAAATCTTGCTGACTTCAAGCCCTAGTCCTCCAGAGCATTATGTCCATCTCATCTTACAACATAGAATAGTCAAAGACGTTTGCTGTACATTAAAATACACTTTAAAATTATTCACCTAAGAGAAGTCTGATAACTAAATAGCATGGATATTTAGTATCTACTATTATCAGCACAAAGTAATTGTCATTACCTTCAGAGAACAAAATAATAACAACAGGTTGTGTGAAGAAAATAGGTAAACCGATCAGAACAAATTTCTGATTTTTTGTAAATATACAGAATGATTAACCATAACCACATATAACAATTTTGCACAGTAGTAACATTAATAAAATAATGTCTACAATGTATAACTTAAGAAAAAGCCTTTCTGTTTTTTCTGTTACCATATGAGTAACACAGTAAACCTTTTTAAAAGTTCGCAGTGGATTTTTTAAGACCATCCTACATCTTTTTTCTTTACAATAATAGAAATGTTTTTCTTTATGTAACATATTTACCTAATTATTAATATGTAGTCTGAAGCATTTTGTGAGGTTATGAAAAATTCACTACATAATTCCTCTGAAATCTTCTACTTTGCATTCTATAATTTTTTGTTAAATTTAACATCACATTGTGAGCAAAATGATGGCTGCTTGTCAATTACACTAAAGCAACCTAACTGGAACCCATCATTACTTTAAGACCACTTTTCAGAGAGGGAAAAAAAAAAAAATCAATCATTTTATATTTTGTAGAGCTCTGGATCAATTCAAAGATGCAATAAAAACAGTTTTAAAATGCATTCTTCCTTCAGTTACGAGGAAATTTTATTTACATTTCTTACATTATTACTGAAGAAACAGAACTGTGTATAACCTTCAGTTAGATAAAGTGAAACTCCCACATATTTCCTCTCATGCTTCAAACTAGAAGACACAAGCTTTAGTATGGGACCCATAAATACAGAAAAGTTACCGGTACCCGGCTACAAAAAAATATTTTTCTTTGATAGGATGATGATGATGATAAAACAGAGCATGGTCCTCAACCCTAGTTCTTCTCACTTTGCAGTGACTGAAGACTTTCCTCCACTTCAATCAGCTATGTACTAATGACTCAAAAACATACCTGTCGCACCAACTTATCTCCTATGCCTGGTAAATCTCTCTTCTTAGGCATGCTACTGTCACTTTAAACAGATGATTCTCCCATCTTCATTTTCAAATACTTTCTGCCCTCTCCTGCATCACTACCACAACTTATTCTCTTAATCTTTCCAGACTATGGGCTGTACTTTTTTACTTTGTTCCTTCTTCTATCCCCTCATCAGTTATCCAAAATATCTCTCAAGTACCTAACATTTTATTTTCGTATACATTTCAGCAAATACTGCCATTCAGCAGCTCACCACTTCTATTAATTCTGGCCCTGAACTATTCTCTCACCAACCCTGTCTTAGTGACAATTTGTGCACAACAACATTGCTGTCAAACCACATGCCTTTGACTCTGTCTGGTGAGTCCTCCTCCATCGCCATTTCAAATTTTAAATTTATAACACTGTCCTAAAATTTCTGAAAACACCACAGGTAGCTTGCTTTGCTGTGCCCAATTCCTCCCCATCCAATCCATCAGAGATTGGCCACATATACTTCAAATCCCTTTTGTTAAGCAACTCCATCAAAGGCGGCTTGTCTTCAAGTTACACTTTTTTAATATCTATTTTTAGTCTACATAAAAACCAGGCAGTTGATTTCTTCTGATAAGTATATGGACTTTCAAATTTACTTACTCACACCCATGTGCAACCTCGCACAGCTGGTGGGGCAGTTTATATCGTAAATGAAACCTGAGCTATACCAAGTGCAACATGGCAGAAGAAAGAAAAAATATTATATAAACTGCTTTTTTTAGCTCATTTACAGTACAACTGTTTGCTGTGATATTTGTCCAGTCTTGAACTCATGTTCAGATGTTCAAATATGATGCATGACAGAATTTCACCACTTCTGAACTACCATTCCATCTGAGTAGTTGCTACTCTGCTTATTACATCTGATACTCATTCTCAGCCTATCAACTGGATTTATACTAATGACTTTCTTCCTAAATGCTATTCTGCAGTGAAGAGATCTGATATTGCCGATTAAAAGCCCTACTTGCATCTCTTCAACAAATCACATACCTGTCACATTTGAGAGAGAGAGGAGATGGGTCTCATTGGTTTTCTAAATGAGCCCCATATACATTCTATGCATCAAACATTAGTTCATTCATCAATAAATGGTTTTGTTATCCTGTTATTTTTGTATTTTACATAATATATACTAGTCTTCACTATCCTTTTACATAGTTTTTCTTCACATGAGAAATAGATCTAATGCAAAGACACTCAAAATATGAACATGCCATCTATCAAACACGCACAATTCTATATATAATGATTTAAAGCTTGCTGTGTTATGGGAATCATTCATTTCATTTTTTTATCATTGGGATAGCTATGTAATCCCATCTAGCTGAAGTATAATTCAGACTGCTCGGCATGATTGGTCGCATGCAGAAATGGCTAGATCAGAACTATCATGCTCTCGCAGATGTTGCTCAACCCATTGCACAACCTGCAGAAGGTAGCTTGGAAAAAAGCAGAGATTACATTACCACACTGCTAGCTACCCAGCCATCTCAGGCACACAACTAAGGTGTTTCAGTTTGCTTTTGAGAAAGAAAGGGAAAAGGCGACACTGAAATGGAGAGCAAACATCTATAACAAAGACAAAGAAATAACTGTAAAATTTATAAATGAAAATGTAAAGGACATTTCCTGCAGCTGATGAAGACATGCTGTTACATTTCAAAGTGGCCTACTGCTGAACATGAAATATGACTATTAGATGACCAGACCATGGAAAATGCCCTTAACCAATCTATGAAATGGCTTTTCTGTCCAGATCACGAAGAAATATGTGTCAAAAGCGCTGTGTATCATGGAGTTGAGTAAGAAAAAAATTGGGACAAAGAACGAAAAAAAAATCCTAGAAAATGGACTAGTAGTTTCTTTTACCATAAACTTTGCTGAATATGCTTTAGGGAAATAGAGACAGCTAAACACAGGAGAACAAGGACAGGTGCACGCTGCTTGGTGATCATTCAGCCGAGCAATAACTCAGTGCCTTTAAGAAGCTATGAGTTTAACGTACAGCTGAAGTACATCAGCAAGGAGAGAAATCCAATCTCCTCAGAGATTATTTATGACAAAGTGCACCTAACTGAGGCCCAATTTGTTTGTGGAATTGCAGTCATTCCATTTCAACTAAACAACAAATGAATCTGCCTTGGAGAGGATTGGTTCAGGGTATAAAAGAAAACAAGGGAGAGAACAGATACAACATTTCATTTACACACCAATTTGCAGGCTCACTTATAGAAATGATTGATAAAGCGGTTTTTTAGAAGCAGAAAACTATCTGAAACAGACGGCCTCTGAATCTCATCTAAAATTTTTCCTCTGTAAAGTGAGCACTTTCCGATTTATTAATGTATACTCATTTGTTTGAAACTCATACTTGGTCTCATTTTACTGCTTCCTCATTTACTTTACACAATTAAATTGCAAGTGTTGTCAAACTAAGAAAACTAACATAATTCTTGTTTGATATAAAAAAATATAACATACTCTAAAATTAAATTTTAAAAATGAAAAAAAAGTCAGGGCACAACATGGTCTGGCAGCTCCCTGTAGGCAGAGGCACCAGGAGTGGTGGGAGCTCCACAGACCATGGCTTCCTTGCCAGGGATCTACCCACTGCTCCAAGCAAGGGAGCGGGACCACTGGGGGCAATCCCAGGCATAAGGTAACTCTGTTCGAAAGTACTTTTCTAATTAATATTATTTAAATTTTATTACATATGCTGTTTGAAACAGCTCACATTTTCATTAGATTTGCTGTGAAAACACTGAAATTACATAACATCAGCTAATATATCAATCAGTATTTCACCACTTGGTTTGATTTTATTTAAAAACTTTAAGTACATTCACTGAAAATTAAATTCAGGTGTCAATTAGAATTCTGGGCCAATTTTTGCTCTTTTTCTTATCTTTAACATCTTCAGCAAGACTTTTCATTACTCCATGCCAAAGCTCATAGATGTAACAATTACCATAGTCATCAAAAATGTCCACACATCAAAGAGTAAGTAAAAATGTTCAGGAACAGACTAGGCAACATTGCAAGAGAGGTACTGCTGCATTCTTGAAATCAGAGTAGGAAAAGTCTGAAATTGTTCAAAAATGGTAATCACTCAGTCTAGAAAAAAACCACAAGTCCACAGAAGGGGAGTAGAGAAAATAGACGGTGTTCACCAATTAAAAAGCAAAGCTCTAATTTTACACACACCTAAAATGAATTCTCAAATTCCAGGTCCTAAAAACCATCAAAAGTGGCGAGCAGCAGTAAACATGAGATCTGCTTTTCAAAAGAAGTACTGAAAAAATACTTCTTAAATAAAATGAAAAAAAACCGTGCATAAAAAAAATGATTTACTGAAAATACAATTCAATATGCATTTCCAAGCAGAAGAGGCAACAGTTATGACAAACATTCAAATAAAAGAAAGGCAAAAGGTAAATAACAGAGAACTAGACAATTTAGACAATCTGTATTTGAAATGGGATAAATTAGAACCTGCTGAAGAACAGCACAGAATGATTTACAAAAAAATACACAAAAAAACCCCCAGCAATCATACTTGGCTTGTCCTATAGCTGAACATGAAAATGAAGAACCTCTATCAGGTATCAAAACTGGTTTTATTCTCCTGCTGAAAGAAAGCAAAAATATAAAGGGGAGAGAGGCTTCTCTCAGCTTCTCAAATGTGTTTACATAACAGAAGTAGAAGAGATATATGATACTTTTAATTGTGAACCTCTTAACTTTAAAATAAACACAATGATAACTGAAATTTTGGAAAAAAGAAGGAAATCTACTGTCCTAATGACACAACAATGAAATTGGAAAGCTGTATGGGAGGAATGCAGAATTAAATGAAGCCACAGTAGAGAGACAGGATTCCCAAGATTAACTAACTTGAATATGAGAAATATATACCTATGTTTGTAACTGGCTCCCCAATATATTATTTTTCATATTGTGATGATGATTAAAGTATCTGCTTTATACACAATAAAAATTAAATTAATATTACTGACTACTAAATTTAAAACAGTACAAAAATAAGTAAAAAGAGAGCAGCTGACATCAGAGAAGGTAAAGGAGCAAAGAACCTGACCACCAATTTAAGTAACGCTATGAGAGATGGTTTAACTTAATACTTCCTTTTTTTGCCAATTATGCAAAATCTTTTCACTGTGTGATTATGAAATACTGTGAGAAGTGATGTGTGAAATGGGATTTCGCAGACACACCATAGACTGATAAGCAATATATGTTAGCTGTGGGGAAAGTATCAATAGATGTGACAGTGTAGTTTAAACTGAGGGATGTATTTGCCAAAGATGTGTACAATTGCCTTTGGCTTAAATATGTATGTCTTCCTATAAATGTAAGACTCACTGGAGGTTTTTGGTCAAAGGATGAAATTTAGAGTTGTCATATAATCAAATTACAGTGTAGGAATTACAAGAACGCAGAAGAAATGAGACATTACTAAATAAAAAACTAACAATAAAATAAAAACATTAGGAACTAACAATGAACAGCTCCAACACAAAGCAGTTACAAAGTGATTAAGTGAGGAGTATTAACAATAAGTGATAAATTTGGAATGGTTTGACTATGTTATAAATACTAAGGAAAGGTGTAAATTTGAAAGCTGCATACTGTTTTGAGCTGGAGACTGGATGGTTGTTTCTTTTGAAGATGACAGTGTTCCTCTGAGTAACTTCTAATTTTCGATATGGGTTTGAAAATCTCATTGACAGGGTAGAGGTTTTCAGGATTTGATGCTGTCAAAGAATACTATAGATAGCTCAGCATATAAAGAGAACATTTTAATGGCCATTTCTGAATACTACTGTAATCTTACTTTACGAAACTTACTCTGCAAAGGAATCTCTACTTCTTGGGAAATAGGAGTTATTGGAGGTTATGTTCTTTACTTCAAAAAAGGTAGACAGAAGCATTTTGAGACTTTGTGTTCACTGAACACATGACATTTAGCTCAACGGAAGAAAATGAAGAGCCATTCTGAGTGTCATTAGTTATTATCTGACAACATCTCTAACTATCCAACTCAAAAAGTCACATGCAAGTATGATGATCTCCACTAAGCAGCAATATATTAATTTAGAAGCATATAAGACTCTTAGCCAAGAAACAAATTTCTACAATTAGAGAAATGGAAATATTGCCTCAATAATATGAAGAAAAAAGAAAGGTCCTTCATAAAACCTGTGATTTAAAGTCTTCCTTTCAAAAACGCAATGTAATCACTTTACCTGACTTTGTATGGTTTTGTCCTTCTATCTCCCCACCTATTCTCTAATCTTTTAACTTCATCAAGAAAATATTACACACTTGAGGTCTTTTTTTTTCCGTTTTATATATTATTAGTGCATGTATTTCAAAGGGATCAGAAACTCTGTGAATGCTGAAAATGTAGATGCTTAAGACGCCTATTAGAAATGCCAGTTCTTTGAAGATCTGCAAAGAAGAGATTTTCTACATGTCTTCTTAAGATTCTCCTTTCCTTCTTCCTTCCCCTCTTAAGGCTGCTTCTCATCTTACACTGACTCTAAATTAAGGATAGATTTTATTTTTTTACACTAAACATCATGGTTAAGTTATGACACCAACTTGCTTTGGAAAATACAAGACACACAAATCTGCTTCCATCACCAACTCACTCATGTTTTTTTGAGGGCGTTAAGTTTGTGCAGTAATAACGCTTTTGAAAGAATGGGAGAAGTGTAGGCATCTTGACAGTCATTTAATGAACAAACTAGAAAAAAAATATGCCTAAAAAGGACAGGAAGAAAAACAGTCACCTTAGTGGCTGGTATAGTTTTCCACTCTACATTTATACCAAAAGGTTTTTGAGTGCAGGGTTCAACTGACATAGGCAACTCAATACTGTAGTATATTGGTTCTGGTGAGAGTTCTTTCAGCTTTAATTTTATTGGCTAAACTATGGCAGTTTCTTATTTGTGTCTCATCTTTCCTGAGTGGAAAAAAAAAAA
>VWZK01017675.1:0-25121 GCA_013396935.1 Baryphthengus martii | reverse complement strand
GGGGAAAAAAAAAAAAAAAAAAAGGTAAAAATTGTATGTAGTCTGGGAAATGTTTGCCAAAATAAATCGAAATTTAATGGCTACTTAAAACAAAATTAGCTGATACTTCTTTGTGAAGCTGCACATTTGGCATGTTTGGAAAAGTACATCATATACTCCTAAGGAAATTCAGCTGACTAACCTGGTAACCACATGCAGTGCAGCTTTATTTTTCTGACCCTAATACTGTTAACACCACATTGTTAAATTTCAATCTCATAATTCAAGTCTGCAGTAGCAAGTATCTTCTACAAGAAATCTATTACTTCACCACTGCAATTACATGTAATTCTAAACCTGCACACTGAACCCCAGTTTTAAATACAGTTATGACCTGAGATTTCTACAGTAATTTAATTTCTGTGCTAGTTCATATAAAGCTTATTGGTTTTATATCATTATATAGTTGAATTGTACCAGAAAATGGTCTGGGGAAGTAGTGGTGATGTCCCTACATAGTCCCTAGTGTAGTTATGCCTTTTTCAGAAACAACTTTGGGTTTACAACTCCCTTAAAAATCTAAAAACTGTTAATGAAGGAAAACTAAACAGGGTCATGATTATGTCAATAATTGAAGATGAATATAACAATTGACATCTTGGGTGTTTGAAAACACAGTTTTGCATAGTATTGCACAATCAACACATGCTTACAGGCACGTACACAGAATTCATGAACAGGCAAACATTTTTTTAAAGAAATGACAGGAAAATTATATACTGCTTTCCTGTTACTTAAGCCTGCTTACAGATTTATCCATTATCAGGACGCTGTTTCCAAAAAGCTCTATTTTGTAACACGCAGGAACAATGTATGTTGCTTTCCATTACACATATTGATTTTAACATACACCATCACCAAGATTTTCTCAATGATTCAGCCTCACACAT
Organism: Baryphthengus martii; assembly: GCA_013396935.1. Classification (NCBI taxonomy): domain Eukaryota; kingdom Metazoa; phylum Chordata; class Aves; order Coraciiformes; family Momotidae; genus Baryphthengus; species Baryphthengus martii. Next base: position 24,192 of record VWZK01017675.1, on the reverse strand, counting down.
ATGTAGGTTCTGAAAGTATGCAGGATCTGAGCTCCATAGTGCTTGGCCTTGAAAGTCTTATGGAATATGATCGATTTAGCATATGTTTTCTTTCAGTAATTAAGAAGTTATAATTATCCCCGCCCCCCCAATAAAATTTAGCTTTCAAGTAAAGAAAATTCCAGAAACAGAGGATTTTTACCTCTGCTACTAGTATGTCCTTTTGCCTGAGGCCTACATTAGAGGAGTAAAAGTGCTTCACAAATGTCCTTTTGTCAGAGCTTTGAATGTGTCCTCCCCAGGAGTGTACATTTCCTCCTATTATTTCCTGCCTCTATAGTCACTCTATTCTGCTTGTGATCCATGTTTATCTAACTCAGAACAGCCCTTCACTCCACTTGTCACTTAGTCTTCACCAAGATTCTTTGCTCTTTGGTTGCATTTATGACACATCTAATTCATAGTCCTTCGCACTTGTTTTTTTCTTGGTGCCTCATATGTCAGTTCTGAGGTATTTTCCAAGAGACTTCATTTTAAGCCACGAACTGTGCAGACTGTAATCAGTCTCTGGACTGCTAATCCCAAGATTCATTTTAGCTTTGGTAGCACTCAGACAGCTGATATAACAGAAAGAATGTGAAGGACATCACAGATAAAATTTCAGTTAAATAAAAATTTACAGTACACATCTTTCAGAGACCCTACCTTAGGAAAAAAAAAAAACAAAAAAAAAACCCAAAAAAACAAAACCAAGAATAGCATAGCTTTTACTAAAAAAACCACAATAAGATGCAACAATGAGGATTTTTTAGTAATTGTTCATATTCAAAGCACAGTAATAATTAACAGATTTGGAATAATTTACATAGATATGACCAAATACACTTGCTTGCCAGAATTGTATTTCCTGCCTCCATCTTTAACTATATAGCTATCTTTTCATATAGGATTATTTCAGATCAGTAACAAATATTTTTAACTTGAAGTAACAGCTGACAAAGGGTGGGGCATTTTAACAGTTAATTCTAAATCTCTTCTCTTTAGTTTATATTTGTACTTGTTACTGCAGCACTCAATGCATCTACAGGTGAAATGCACTGCAGCATTAAGCAGAATATTGTCAAAAAAGTATTTCACTGAACTTTGTGATAGACTGCTTTTAAGGTCTTTTCAGGTTACAGAATTAAATGGGCTAGTAACAGTCAACCAGAAGACATAAAATACTCTTTTTCAGAAACCACAACTTAAAAAGCTTTTAATAGCCTGATTTTCTTCACGATACATATATTCATTTTTAACTACTCTTACTAATTGTCTCTTCTATGCAGTTTGAATAAGGAAATACACTGCAAAAAACACATGAAAAAGCTATTTCACAGATGACAAAATTCTTTGAAGCAACAGCTATAGAAACAACTTATTGTATGCAAAGTAAAACAAATCTGTCTTCATGGAGGACTGTCAGAATACACAATAACTTACTGATTAGATAACTGATGAGTCTAACATATTGACATTTTGTAGCAACCACGCAAATCACTTACTGTGCTCATCTAGAAATTGGCTAGTTCTGTTATCAATGAAGTGTTCTCATCTCATCTGGTGTTTTCTAAATTGGTTGTGGGTTCTTCAAATGAGAAGATACATCTTCCATTCAATGAAAAGTAAAAATAATCTAGGAGGCATTTTTTCAACAGTTTTGTAACAGAAATATGCTCCAATTATCTACAAACATATGAAAGTTTAAAATTATTCAATGCATCTGTCTTTCCTAAGACTACCTCTTCTCTAAACAGTTCTTCCCCAGGCAGCTCTTCTTGTGTACAAGAACTGACAAAAGTAGTTAGAGTGTAAGAAAGTGACTCATTACAGCCAAAACTGTGGCCCCACATTGTAAAGAGGACATCAACAAATGAGGAGAGCACCGAGTGATCTGAGTGCTAAAACATCTCTATGGCTATGATTATAGATCTTCTGACAAATTCAGGAATTACCTCAAATATATTTCTTCCAGCACCCCTGACTGAGGACAACACATAATAATGCGGGTGCTCTGACAACCAGAACACTATTAGCCCAATGTGCTTAAATCCAGGAGCAGATGAAAGTTCTTTAGAATAAAAATGAGAAAGAGCAGACATGGCCTATCCTGCATTAAGCAAGCCTCTGACTGGGAGCATGTTTGAGAGCTGCTGGACAACCGCAGAAAGTATCTCCATCAAGCGCATCTCAATGAGTCTCTGAGATGATGTTGTGCTACCACCTAAAAGCATAAGTTAGTTAGTCATTGTTTGTCCAGCCTTGAGGAAAAAAAAACATGCATAATCGTCTTGATTTAACTTTCCTCTATATCCTCTGAATTATCACCATTTGGTACTTAAATAGTAATTAATGAAACAAATTCTGGCAATAACACTAAGGTTTATCTTTCCAGAAAAGCCGTTAGAGATATTTTTCCTTTTTAATTTCTCACAAGATATTAAGATTGCCTACTAGCAATCAAATGTACAAAGTTCCAAAGGATAAAATAAGTATGTACTGATGAAAATTACAGAATAGAATGCATAGACAATATTAAGATGAAATTGATTTTAAATATGAAAAAAATATGAGTTATTGATATATACACTACTTGGTGCTTTCTTGGAATTTGTTTGCAATTAGTCCATAAACTCTTAAAAATCAAAGACTTAAATGATTTTGAATGAGAAATTGCCTAACACATTGACTAAGAGTTCTTTAAGTGGAAAGAAACGTTGTAAGATTGCCTATTATTCCTTCATGTATTTCAAAGTTCAAATATTCAAAGAGAAAAAAAAAAAATCTTTAAATGGTAAAACCTTGCACTTTGAACTTAGAGTAAATCTCTGTTTTCATTTGACTAAATCTGGGCTACATTTCATTTCTCGTTCATTCAAGAACAAGGCTACATGGAAAGATGAAATACTACCTTTCTTGAACAATTTTCATAATTTATTTTAAGTCTGAGTCCAAATATAAGGAGAAATGCTTTGATTCAAAATACTTTCTTCTACTCAGCATCTTATAAAAATAATGGAAAAGCACTACAAATAGCAGAAGAGTACAAAGGACGAGAACACAAGATAGAAAACATAAAGCACTGAAATCTGTGCCCAGATCTACTGGAGATCTATGGTCAGAAAGGTGGAAGAAAACGTAAACCGCCAGTCACAAAATTTGTGCTCAATAAAGTAAGAACTAAGAGGAAAAAGTGACAGAATATGCTAGAAAATTGCACTGCTCATCAAGAATATGGTCGAAAGTATCAGATATACCACTGAATTGACACAGATGAGACCTGAAAGCAAAGATTGAATAACATTAAAAAGGAGCTTCACATTTATAAAATAGACAGTATAGTGATGATGAAAGTCTTTTGGATAAGGTGATTATTGGTTACAGTCTTTAGTTTTATTCCTAAAGTAATTCTACCTGATTGATAAGTCCACGGAATAACATTCCTTAACCCATTTACTAACTAAATCCACCATGCCTACCAAGATTACTACCTATGTTTTCAATATTCTTTCATTAGTGTTAACTTCTCTAATTTGAGTGGTTATACTTTCTTTCAGGTAACAGATGCAGAAGTTAACTTAGTGGAAATCTACACTTACTCATCGTGATGTTATTAGAAGTTTCCAGAGACAAATAAAGGTTTAAGAACTCTTCACACAGTTACATGAGCATGATCTATGCACTATGTGCAGTTTTTTTCACTGAACAGAAACAAAGTAAAAGAAATTTGTTCATTATAATAACTATTAAACTATTTTTAAGTAAAAAAAAAATATTATAAAGGCCTTTCATTCTGCAAAATACACTGATTTAAGTCATATATAAAATACACATCGTCACTTTCACAGCATCTCACTACATATGACAATACAAATTTAAATAACACAGTGCCTTTATTGGAACAGTCACCCATTTTGTTATTGTTTATAGCAACTTAATTTGATACACAATCGTTCAGGCAGAACAGATTTCAAATTGCACAGAATTATTCAATTTTAATGCAATCACTATCTTTTGTCCAAGAAAAGGTTGTTCTTTTGGGATTTTACTGAAGGAATCCTGAAGTTCTCCTATAAGGCAAATTATTTCAAGTTTTGTATCTCTTTTTAACCCCACTGATTTACTTCTTCCTAAACTAAAACCTCATTATGTCTTTTTTTATACCAGTGTCTAAATTTCCATAAAACACTGAATGAGTACAGTGAGAAAAGACTGCATGAATACTGATTTAATTTTTTTTTTTAAGATTATCTTCCTGCAAGTGAAGCCACACTTTTTAAATATTTAAAATATTTAAAAGAGTGTGGATAAATGGATGACTTCAGCTGTAATATGCATCAAATCCTTCATCAAATGAACAGGAGCATCTTTTAGAAATCTGGAACAGAAACTACTACTTAATTGCTTTCCCCTCCAATTTGCAGGTAGGTTTACATAGATTTTTACTGAAAATAAATAAATAAAATAACACTAGATCTCTAAAACTTCAGTATCTTAAGAATTCCTCAACTGCTCATAGGGCTCTTTAGAAGTTTGAAAAACAAAACAAACCAAAAAACAAACCAAAAACAAACCACAAACAAACCCCCCTTCCCCTCTAAAAAAAACCCATAGAAACCAAAACAAACTCATTTGTGTCTCCTGTCAATTTGTATGACTTATTTTCCTTGTTGTTTTTTTTGGTCTGTTTGTTTTTCTGACAATTTTAAAACTTTGAAATTTGCACGGCCTACTTTCACTGCCATTTCAGGAAGGATTCATGTCACGTACTCTGGAGATGTGTCTATCTCAGCTATCTCTATCTCTTATGCTCTAGAGTGAATAGAGAAAATGGACATTTTTAGGACCCAATTTGTATAACTTATTTTAGATATCTGTTTCAAAATGAGATGGTTTACTCACCTGGGAGTACCCATTTCTCTCCACTGACTAGAACGAGAAGTCTAAACAATAAACTTACAGATTTAGACACCTTCATTTGTTCAGATGAATCCCAGGCTTCCAGTCCTTCCAGATACAATCTCTAATTCAATGGACTATTTTTTTTTTTTCTTTAAATCCTATATAACAGAACCATAGAGTTCCACTACGCTACTCGCTAAGTAGGTCACTGTGGTAATTTCCTTCCGAAATCTGTAAAATACAGTATTATTCCAATAGTGGCATGTTTTGCTTTGTCTTGTATGTACGCTCTCATTTCTGAAAGCGGCAGAAGCCATACAGCATCGTACAGCTTAACTTTCACCAAAATTCAGACAGACCTACAAATGGCACTTTCTTCTCCTTGGGTTTTTTTTTTTTTTTGATTTCCAGAATTTGTATGGAAGTTGGCATACTATTGATTTGGTACCTTTTTTTTTTGACCCATTTGAGTTTTTGCACTTTTAAGTAGTACCATCTGAGCTATACTGCACTTAGGATAATTTTAGTATCTTCAACTGTAAGAATGTCAGCCTGAACCACATTCTCTTCTGTACATTGCAGCTTTCTTACAGCTCCTCAAGAATAAAACTTTCTCGCAATCTTCTTGATGTGAAGTGTCAACAGCTTGGTTTCCTCAGAAGTTTAGATGAGTCCATGCTCTCTCTCACATAGGTGCCCTTTATTTGGATCAGTCCTCCACATAATATTTCCTTCACAAATTGTTAAAATATTTTACATACTAGTTTATGATTTTAAACATTGGGTTGATAAGCAGGGCTAATAGCCAAAAGCCATAGCTTTATTTCTTTCAAAATTTCTAATCTATTTTGGTTTTTGGACAGACTGCTTTTAGACTCATTTACACTAGATAATTATTTAATTCCCAGAATAGCATTTGCTAATCCCTTTGCAGGACATAGAAGGTTATCTACTATCCCTCAAAGGACTGTCAGACTAACAAGCATTTCAAATTAAAATTCTTGTTATTTTGCAATTAACAAACAGAAATAAATCACTGATACAACTAAATCCAAAGAACCAGAGATGAGGATGTTAAGTGCAATACAGCTCTTGTTTTCTTAACAACATTGACAACACTGGACTCAAAAAATAGTTTTAAAGAGAACAAATATTTCTTCCAAGGGCTAGGAACAAAAATAGAACAGCTTTTCTTGTTTGATTCCCAATAGAAACAGTACAGCAATTATTGTTTAAAGTATTAATGCTTCACAGACATTAAAGACATCAACTTCTCCCCATCAATATGTAAAGCATTGCACTTTATCATTTGCAGCTTTGTCTGCATGACATTCAGTTTCATACACAAAAAAACACAAAATCAAGGGACAAAATTGCTCTTCATTTGCGCTGCTATACTAAATTTGAGGTGCATCAGGAATAAACCTGGCATCCTTCCAGTTTATTTCAATCTGATCCACTCGGGAAAATGCGCTTAGTTTTAGGCATCCTAATAATTCTCTGAAGAATCAAAGATATCTCGCCAAATGAACTGTTAGCAACAAAGCTCAGTATGCAAGGTCAAAAGGCATTGTTGACCACACATGAAAACTTTGTAAGGAAGCTCAGGAACAAAGACACTAACATTGATATTTTTCTATTCCTTGCTTTAAGAAAAGCCTATTAGAAGATCAGACACTTAGTGTGCAGATAATGCAATTTTAATACATAGTAAACAGACTGCATTCATTTCAACTAAGTTGTATGGATCAAATAGTTTGTGTCTACACTTACGCCGTTGCATTTCAAGCCTAGTTTATTTAATTCTAGTGTTACACTTTTCTGGAGTATAAATTGACCATAAGTGACGAAGAAGGGACTATATTATTTTCTTCCTAAGTTCCTGTCATGAAGCTTCCTGGAGAGGACTCTTACATTCCCTGAAAAGAAAGGTCAGCTTGACTGTTGAGACACTCAACACTACATACCCATAATGTACATAATCCTTGCATGCAGAAGTGAGTCTAAGAGAATGGCTATGAAGACCTATTCATGGTGATGTAATTTCAGCAGTTCTAACCCTCATTATTACCCTTTTCTAATCCTTTGATTTATACATAAAACTTTTGGGGTTTCTTCCAAACAGAGGTTAAATAAAAGAACTTGGCTATTTATACAATGATTGTTCCTCTGCCATACATAATTTTGAAACAAGAGTGAGGTTGTCAGGTATGCCGAGGTTCCAGGTGAAGTTTGAAAGCTGTCTCAAACTTGTCTCCCTTGTAACCCAGGAAACCTTTATTTATTTTTTTTTTCCCCCTATGGCTAAGCACCACTTGTGCAAAATCAGACAGTGCTTCATTGTCTGAAAGCTGTCTGGAAAACATTCACAAATTTTAGCAAACATAAATTCATTTTATTGCTATGATGTTGGCTCTACGTCCATTAAGATGGAAAGCAAGGTGAAGCAGTTACATCCAAAATCAACCATGCTTGCAGATAGATGACTATGGAACTGATGATACAGAAAAAGAGGATGCGGGCCCTACTGCATCCATTAGCCAAATGTTTAGTAAATTACAGGCATCAAAATAAAGCTGGCATTGGAAATGTTAACTTTCCACTTATGCATTGGCAGTCATGGAAGTAAGTGTGTATTGAGCACTCCCCCTGCTGCAATCCCTTCTCAAGAAGCTAATGGAGTTTACCTGTGATTTTCTTTCCAGAACTATCAGAGGTCTTTCAGAAACTCCTATTATATGCAAAAGTATTCAAGGTGCATCATAGTGTGTCTTTATTTTCCAAAGAACAGAGACTGGCCCATGGCCATACAGTCTTGCTAAGTATCTTCTAAAAATGAAACTTATGGTCGCCAGCACTGCTCCCAGCATACTGAGAAAGCAGCAAAAGATCACTTTTATGTAAATAATGCAACTGTCCACTAAGTAAAATATGTCAAAGGCTGTTGCTGGAGAACAACCTCTCTTTTAACTTAACACTGAAAAGGCCTTGAAGAGAATCTAAAGACCATGCAGTGTCTTATGTTACATTAGATTGATGCCTCTTGATCTTAACAATAGTTGTTGTGATGGCCAATTATGATTTGGTCATGCATTTTAGGTTCATCATCTTCACTTAATTCAGATTCTATGAGTTAATACATGATGTTCTACTCTCTAGTTCAATTTCTTTACACTTCTTCATAATTTAGTTGCTTCATATGCTATGGAAAATTCAATAGGATGGAATATTTCTAGGCGACAGTGCAAATGTGCCTAATGAGAGGCTTAAATTTCAGTTTCTCAAAAACTAACATATGTAGTACTAAAAGTCCTTGTCAGTGTGTAGCTAAAATTGTACTCTGCTCACTTATAGCACTGTCTAATTAGTCCTTAGTCACATTGACAGAATGCATCCCCTATCTCCCAGAATCAAATATGACACAGCAAAATATTTTAGGCTTGTGTTGCTAACTATGTATTTTTGATATACTGAATATTCCAGGAACACAGCCATCAGAGATCAAAAGGTTCTGGTCTAATTTGAAATTGTCTGGCAAGATGGAAAACTTTAGAGTTAATTTTTATATTGTCTCATATTCACATTAACAGCTAAAAATCTACAGCAATGTTAAGCTCAGACTATTCACAATTAGAAACAGGATTTCTATCCATTATTTCTTTTCTTTGGATAGTAAATAGCATAATGAAGAAATTAGCATGAATGCTTATGTCTGGCATCTAGCAGGGCTAAGTGATTTGGGGAGTGCAGGATAGTGGAGACTGGTTGATGGGTTTAATTTGGACTTGTTTTTATACTAATTTAAAGGAAATTTAGCTAAATTGTTTTGACACAAAGAATTTGAATGTTTCATTTTCAAAATGTGTAGTACTTTCAGAGTTTCTTGCTGGTTTAGTATAAACTGTTCCACAAATAAAGATTAGCACATAATATAATTTTCTTAAAAGATGCAATTCTAATGAATAAACTATTTGTCCACTAGTAAACTTTGGTTTGAAGCACTATGATTTACAGCCTAATACTATGAAGTTCTGAATAACTTTGACATGTGACAGAAAACCAGTTTACAGTAAAAGGTGGTCAAGAAGCTTCTTCCCTTGAGATAAAAATCATACTCTAATACTTAAAACAGTGTTGCCAGTACTGTCAAATCTCATATAATTTCAGTCTTCCATGTTCATTTGGGTCTTTCATACAACACATTAGGCACAAGAGAGGTAGCAATCTGCAAAACACATAGTTCTTGTAGTTTTTGTAGACAACAAAGATTGTTCTACTGTCTTAACTGAACTCTAAAGCTTTTTCCCTTAACTTCCAACAGACTTCTAAAAACCTGTGGCAGGTGTTTCCAATAAGCTTTAGTTCCCTTTAGACCACGTAATTGGTACAGTTTGCTAACAGGCTAAGTCTGAAGACTTCCTGGCAGATCTCACTCCCTTCACGCAGCTTGACTAGCATAAAAAGATATCTCCAGCATCTAGTTTCCCTAGATGCTTGTGGAAAATTGTAACAACAGGATAAACATAATTCATGCTGATATTCTTTTGGCCACTGGTCTAACCCAATATGAGCATTTTTACATGCTTTACTATATCCTTTTGAAATAGAGTACCTAAAAAAAAAAACTACAGGCAGTCATTAAGATGAAGGAAAACCATGGATTTATACAATCATATTACTTGGTTTGGTCTCTGTTCTTTTGCTCAAAGTACTTGCTTTGCTTTTTTTTGGCTGCTGTTGAATATCTAGTTTTCAAAGAATTACATGCCATAATCTCAGGCTTTCATTACCATATGATCATAGTCAACTCAGATGCCATAATTTTATTTATGAAGCTAAGATTCTTTTTTTCCCCCATGTACACCACCTTACAGTTACTATATCTATTTTCCTTTGCTATTTTATTTGCAAGACACTCAATTCAATAAAGTTCCCCAGCAAATTTTCATTGTTGGTGATACCTTAACTACACTGAATAAGTTAAGTCAACAACAAACTGACTCATATCGCTTATTGATGCTTACTTTTCTTTTTTCTTTCTACATTATTTATGAATATATTGAAGAGCATATGTTCAATAAAGTTCTTGCAAGCTTCACTGGAAACCACCCTTCACTGATCAAAGCACCACGTGTTTTAATGAAGGGCTTATCACTGCAAATCTTTCCACTTACACAATAACTATTTTGTTTCCTTTATAGCCTCTGGTAAAGAACCGGAATGAACATCTTGAAAAAATCCCTGCCACATGTATTAATTAACAAGATCTACATAACAACATACTTTCTCTAAGTAGCACCATATATCTGAAATGCAAGATTTCCTTTCACAACAGGCATGGTTGCTCTTCCAAAAGCATATTGTATTTATTCATTCGTCCATTAATTCTGCTATTCATTCATTTTTCACTAATTTGGCCATGTCTCTACTTCTCCTGGTCACCTCTGAAATCTTTAATTTTTTTATTTTTTTTTTAATTGCAATCACATTTGCCAGACATCAAATTCTCAAGTAGTTTTAAACAAGAATATTCTTCACTTAAGGTCATCAGAAAAATGAGTCCAGTGCATTCTAATTCCAACTTCAAATTCATTCGTATGATAATACGAAGAATTTTTGTTTTGCAGTCATCAATTATACAAAATAACAGAGGCGATTGAATGTTTTCCTCAGAGTAACAGAAACAGCACAGATATATCCAAAAAGTGTTTTATTTTCACTCAATTTCCTCACTCCGTATTTCTGCATAAAGATTGTCAGACATTTGTAACAACTACATAAATGCTCTGCATTAACAAACAGACATTTCAGTCATTTATAGGACTGCTAATATTTTAGCCCATGAAATCATTATGTAAATTAAAATAATTTCCACAACAGCCATTCGACTTCAAATAGCTGCACAAACTCGGATTTTTCCTTTTCTAAAGAAATCTGCAAAATGCAATGCATTTTGTATCACAGAGATATCACACTAGTATTGTCCTTTACAAGAATAAAACAGACCTTCGAGTTATGGTCCATATTTTAGGTGCTTGATGTGATGCTCACCTTACCATCTGTTCATATTAATCTCATGAACATATCTGCTCAAAAGTATGCCAAATACAGTCAGGTTTACAGTAAAAAAAAATACTCACAGTTAGGGGCAGAAAGAAGCACCTGATCACAAGAAATAGTGTAGTTTTGTATAGATCTAGAATCAGTCACCTTTAAGCTTGTATTGCCATAATTGAGAGTCAGCTTTTGAAAACGCTCAGATAACAAAGTGGACAAGAGAATCATGCTATTCCGTTAGCTCAGTGGCAATTCTAAGTTTCCTCACAGAGTGAGAGTCAGTCCTGGCCTCTCTGCTTCCTTCGCCTTCCCATCACCCACTGCAGCAGACTAGCAGAACAAGCTACATCTTTGCAAGGAATATTAAAATACAGTAACTTATGGTTGAAATAAGCACAAGGAGTCTCATGCATTCTAAACACCAAAACCATGGAGAGACAAAGGGATCTGAACAGTACAGAAAAGAGAAAGCAAGAAAAAACGCGGGCTCCTGTACTCCCAGAGCTTTAGAAACCACAGCTCCTCTTGCCCTCTGAACACCCTTAAATTATCTTTCCTAGCTCTCTCTCTCCTGTCCAGAATGCACTCTCTAATCATTATGAAACTGAATTTTATCTGCTTCAAAAGTCTTGACTCACTTCTAATTACACGTATTCTGAGATTATAAAAATTGTGGTTTACAGATGTAAAAATTGGGTGAAAATGATAATTTGTTGAATCCACAGAAGATGAAAATAAGCAGGATCCAAAGAGCTCAGTGAAATATAACTGATTTTTGATGTAACATTTATCTAAGTTATTAGTCTATTATCTGTTTAAAAAAGAAAAAAAAAAAAAAAGAAAAAAACCCCAAACAACAAAACCAACCAGTAAAGTATTTTTTAATTGAAAAGTAAGACATATGGTAGAAAAATATGACTAAGCAGAGACCTATATATGGGCATAAGCATGTGTTAAACATTGCTTATATTTGGCAGAAGCATAGACTCCAGCACCTCACACTTAGCCAGATGGATGAACACAAGCAGGTGCAGATTAGAAAGCAGGACAACATAATACCAAAGTCACATTTAGAGAACATAAAACCACAAATATGCATGATGGAAATTCTATATCTTTAAATGAAAAAGCAGGTCTTGGTGCTTACTAAAATTTCTGATATTTGGTATTGCTTCTGATGGATTCTCAAAACTTTGTACCACCAAAATTTTCTAATTACAAAATATCAGAATGATAAGTGTATCTGACAGAAAAACTACTTTCTAAAATAGAATAGTATATATACAAAGGGGCTAAATCTACATACAAAATCACAGTTACAAATAATGCTTAAATTCTCATACATGTATAGGTTATCCTCTTCTTTAAAACAGAAATTTTTCTGACCCTCAGTGCAAACAATATGTCTGTCTTGTAATTTTTGAAAACATGTAATGGTAATCACATGCAGATATTCACAGAATTCACCTGTTCTCTTGAAAAACCTATGTAGGTGGTATACATATCTCCACATCAAAAAAAAAAAAAAATTAAAAATTACAAAATCAGTCTTAGTACCCTGACATGGTGTTTTGTGGGATCTTATAAATACTTTCTAGGGAGAGGCCCTCATTTTCTGGGTATTCATTGAAGAAAGACAGCGCTTGAAACTCATCAAGTTATGAAAAAAACATCTTAAGAAGTAGAAAAATGGCTCCTCCACAAGTATATTGTTAGCTTCACACAACACAGTAAATGCATGCAATAAAAAGCATAATAAGATGCAAAGGATAAAGACTCATTCTATTAGGCACCATATTAAATCAAATGATTCAAAACCAATAATTGTTATTTAGGAAATACAGCTACTAAAATGGATTTAATCACTAGAAACTGTTTAAACGTACTAGCCCATACCATAATCAATAGGTTCAAAAGTTTTGCTTGTAAAGAAAAAGAAAAGAAAGTCTTGGATTTTATAGCACAGATACACAGCCATGCCAAAAAAAAAAAAAAAAAAAAGAGATGTATTTCTTGGAGGTTTTCAAGGCACCATACTGTCCTGAATCCAGAGCTCCCTAAGCTATGCTCATGAAATGAGTACTGCATAACATATTTCTAAACTAGGCCCATACATATTTCAAGGGCCTCAAATAGGTCAACAGACAAGGCCACATTAAAACTACTTCCACATAATCTATCTTTATCCATTTGGTCAGCAAACTCAAATACAATTCAGAAGGATGATGACTCAAAATATTTCATGTAGAAATAGTACTCACTCCAAACCATTTTAGAAAGTAATCTATATAACAAAATAAAGGTCAAGCACAAATTAGCATTACATGCAATTTATAATGTTATATTTTAAGAGAAGGGACTGAAATAGACTTGATTTATTTGTGATAGCTTTTCTCAATATGTCAAATTGCATGAATAAAAGGATAATTATAACGAGCAGGACCAGGCCCCAAAAGGGTCACTGTTCAAAGTCCTCTATGATGGCAGGTCTGTCTCTGCACAGAGCACTTTGAATGCAAATGCTATTAGTCTTTGAAAATGAAATATAGAGAAGGGGAAAAAGAAAAGAAAAAAAGTTAAAAAGTAAATATATATATATATATATATCTCCTATGATAGTTTCCAGACATGCTAAGCTCAAATCCACTCATTGTAGCACCTGTCATTAAAGGTATTTCTGTCCTAAGTCAGTCTATAAAACAAACTACAATGATTCAAATATTTGTTTGAATTGTGTCCCAAACTATGTTCACACGTATATGTGGTTTATAGCTTTTTACTATTCAAGTCTGGCAAGCAGCATATGAATGATTAACTAAAGCTATCAATATAGATTTGCCACAGTCTCTTTTAAATATCCTGCTCCAAACCAGTGAGAGAAGTTATCTGAAGTTATCTACTACAGTGCCATTTGCGGCTGCAAAAGGACTCTAATTAGCTTGCAAATTGTTTTAATTTGTTTGATTAGCCTCAACAAAAGGCAGGTCATCTGAAATACTACTTCACTGCTTTGATACCTAAATTACTTTCTCCTTAGGATCATTACAGACAGCATGTACAGTGACAGCTATTGCTTAATTGCAAGATCCAGCTTTTATAGTCTCCACTATTTAGACTAGAATTTTCCATGCTGGGTGTCTATTAAAAGCAAATTTGTTTTGTTTTTCTTTAAGTTTCCAATTAAAAATACTCACCTATTAACAAACATCAGGTAAAGGCAGAACATATTATTCTGTCAATATTATGAAGTTCTGACAATTATTTTGTTGAGGGATTTTAATGACCCTTTCTTTTGAACCAGGGTCTTCAAATCTGTCTGGAGATTAAATTGCCATGAAGGCATAACGTCTTCTGAGCCCACAAAATCCTATTTAAATCCTGCAAAGTGTCAAATCTTTGAAGACTGCTTTTTGCTTATATTCTGTTAAGGTCACCTACTTTACCCTACAACAATCTTGTTTATACTGAGCATATTCAATCTCTCAATAGAGCCAGCACGGTTCATCTACCCTCAAAGGAAAACTGGGCATATTTACCAGCTTGACTCATTCTCCTAATTAAACTAATCATGCCAGAAACTGAACTTCCTTGATTCAACATTTTCTGTGAATCCTACACCGAAGACTGTGTGTCATGCTAGGCAATTAGTATCATGATCTGCTTCAGGGCCATCAAGCATGCAAGCTTCTTTCTGAAATTGCTCCCTGTGCCTGGTATTAGATGATGCAGGGGTTCAGCATAAGAACCAAAACTAAGCACAGCATCGCTCCTGCTCTTGAAGTATCTCTACCAAAGGCATCTAGGCAAGTCAGAGAACACTAACTGGTCTTTCTGGGAGCTGAAAACAGAAGAGACTAGATGATAACCTAGGGCAACGGAGGGGAGATAACAAAAAAACAGGATGAGAAAGACAGAAAAATTGTCTTTGCAACTCTACATATTCCTTTTGAGAACTGATCGTGTTTGTCAAGTATAAAAACTAGTCCTATGTCACCAATTACCAGTAAAAGCTGCTAGCAAAGTTGATGTCTCATCCCTCTGTGCTGTTGCTTATATAAAACCCAACACTAGTTTGCTATTACTCAATAGGTCGATATTCTTTCAACAAAATAAAAGACAGTTACTAAAACACAGGCTTGTGTGTGCATGTACTTCCTATTTTTCCATAATCCCTTCACACACAATAACTTTTTTTTTTAGTGAGAAGTCAGAGAATTTCATTTCAACATTTATTTTGATCTCCTCAATATTTGTGGTCTGTAAAATAGAGATATGACTATTATACTATTATTTCAAACACTAACATCAACTTATTTAACTGATTAGCTCATTTGTTTAGAAAACTATGGTATTAAAAATTCTTTTAAAAGAATGTATTTTTCACTTGTGTCTTAATGAAAGCATTGTTATTCTGAGTCTCTTAACATGTTCAGTGTATTTTAATCCTAGATACCATTTGATTTTGCTGAAATGTCAGGTTTTGGATCAGACTTCATCTTTCTTTCTTCCACAGACCAATCTTTTCAAAATATCTTACATTTTTCCATCACTTCAGAGGTTCTTGTCTATTGAAAAATGCACTGTTCCCATAGTTTCAGAATGAAACTATGAAGGAGTTTTCCCACATCTCTAATAATTTCCCTTAACATTCATTCCTAGGCTATTTTTCAGACCTACATTTTGAGGATATATCTGTACAGGATGATGCATGTCAAGATTAATCTAGAGCTGTAATAGTAAGCACACACACCATCTGTAAAGGATTTTGCTATCTTTTGAAAAGATCACACTTTGTTGCTTGCAGGTTTGATCGATGGGAGGTTGTTTCCTTTTACAAGAAAAACATCAATCAGATCTCAGACTAGGAACAACCACTGCTCATATCAGAGGCACTTCATTTGGCAGTGTTCCAGAAATTTGAGATTAAAACTATGTTGGCCCATACTGTGACGGTATGATCAAATCAGAGTATTTCAATGTTTTCACTATTCCACCAAGAAACTGTTGAAATACACCAACCTTTACTGGTACTATATTGAATTGCAATCATCAAAAAGAAAACCAGAACACATTGCTTCTGGTTATTACAGAGTCTTCGTCACTAGAAGTTTTTTGCGGACAGGTTAAAGCATTCCTGACAGCGTGTATAATTATATTTGGACAAATACCTGAGAGACATGAGGGTGTTTGATAGGCTATAATTATAGACAGAATGTCAAAATCCAGTGGCTTGAAGTAGAGATGCTTCTCTAACACCATTAATGTGTGCATGTGTGTGCCTGAGCTTAATCCATATGACCGCCTAAAGTCCAGAAATATCCAGAGAACAAGGGGTTTTGATTCCCCTGCTTATCGCACTGGACACAAAGCTGTAGACTGCTCATCTTTCCTTCTGCAGGCAGAAAACTTGCACTGAGTACCCAAAGGCTGGTTTCACAGGTTAGATGAAGGATTCTTCTCTCCAGAATGCTGGTTAGAGCACTGGGGTGAAATACACAAAGCCATTTTGGCTAAAATAAAGCAGAGTTTGCCTTCCGGGCAACTGTGCTAACTAATAAGCTACTATGCTGAAGCAGGTATTACTTGATCCTCCAGCTACATACTATGACAGATTTCATGACCTTTGCAAAGTAATATCATCCAGTTATAGTGATCTCAACACGACGTAAAAATGCTCAACACTTCAAATAATTTATAAGCCTTCTGTAATTTCATGCCACTCTTTATAAAATCTTTCTTATGATAAATTAATTTTTAAATTTATTGTCAGTACTGTGGTTCCAATTTTTATTTCTTCTAGTATTTTGTTGTTCACATTTTTTTTTTGTTGTTTTTTAAAGTGGAGATTGGCTCACAGAAGCATAGGAGAAAAAAATGCAACAAGATTTGAATTCAGCTCTACAACATAATGTAATTATATAGCTAGCTAGTTTTATGTATTAATACTCATTCCCGATGCTCATCTGATTCAATCATGTTTTGAGTGGTTGTAATTTTAGAACTTACAGACATTTCTAATAATTATTTAGGATGTCTTCCCTTACAGCTATCCAGATGAATTTCTATTGCAATCATGCCCGCTCAATGCACAAAGTCAGTCTTGCCAGAGTACTTCACAACCTTGCCAATTTAAGTTCCTGAAATGGTGGTGAATCTTCTACAAAATTTTCTCCATCTCCGTTCATCTTCCATTTTCTGGTTAATAAGACCATACTAAGTAACGCAAGTCTCAGCAAGGAGCTGAGGTACATTGCACTGTTAATATAAAACTTGAACATACCTTCTTACTGCCTATTTTATTTCTGTCAGAGACTGTCCTCTTAAGAAACTTTGCATCTCCCCTAACATCTTTGGTTCTGTCTAGGCTTTTCTACAGAAAAGCTGGAAAATACTAAAGGAAAGTAACAGACATCCTTCATATAAATTTCCACATCTCCTTTCCAGTTCATTTTGAACAGATGAATGTTTTCTTTCCGATAAGTTTTCATCTACTATACCAGTAAATATGAGAATTACTATTAACAGATTTATTATTACAGGACAGCTTTACTTTTCTTGGAATAGCAGTTAAGATAAAGCTTTTCTCCTTATCACTGCCTTTCTCACCACTCAAGCCTGCTTATAGCAAAAAAATTCTCCTACTTTGTACGTTCTGCACAATGCTAAGATACAGTGCTGTCGTGGTTTAGGGTTAGGGCAGCCCCAAAACCTGTAGCAGATGGTTTCTGTTAAACCCCTCCTCCCTCCACAAAGGAGAAGAGAAAAGGAATAGGGAAGAGAGACTTATCGATTAGGAAAGGAAAGTAGAACAGCTTTAATGAAAATGGAAAATAAGAATAATAATATGGAATACAAATACAAATATGTATTGAATCCAAACCCCCCTGATGGCAATTATGTCACCGTCACCACTGATGTTGTGGAGTAGGCAACGGGAAAGTCCCAGACAGGGCCCAGCAGCAGACGGGAACCAAGTTCAGGATCTGGATTCTGGTATTGAATTCAGGAACACTCCGATCCGGATCAAAGACAGAATGAACAGAGTCCTCTTTGGATTCCAGCCATTGAAGAAATGAGGAAGAATCGGAGCAAGGGCCCAGAGCAGGAGTCCCCAAGCCAAGAGCAGCTGAGCAAGGGCTCCCAGCAGCCACATATGGTGCCTGTGGGATGGAATATCCTGATAATCAGATTAGGATCCCCTGTCCTGTCTACTTCTCCCTGTAGGTGCGACCTTTTACTTTCTGCACCCTCCAGTGTGGTACACAAGATCCAGCAGTGGCCTTGGTCTGCACACCAGGCCCTGGTACTAACTCTAAACATCAAGCATTATCACTGCCAAAAGCAGGCACTGCTGGTGTAAACAGGCTGCTAACTTCAAAAAGTGCAGTTAGTTAAAGGAACTGAGCTGAAAAGCAAAATCACTGAACAGAATTGTTCTGCCCTAACTCAAACCTGGACAAGTACGCAAGTTTGAAACTGGAAAAGAGTTCAAGAGAAGACCTGAAGTTTCAAGAATCTTTCTAAATATCCAGAATTTAAGGAAAGGAAGAATATTTTAAACAATGCTTTGTAAACTATAGAAATATAATTTTAAGTCTTTGGCCTGGGGAGAGTTATCAGGGATATTATGTGACTAGTATTACTCGTGGTTAATATATTATTTATTATTTAAGACAATTAGGTAAAGTCTCAAATTTTCACTAGCTGAAAACAGAATCTGTTAAATAATATGCACAACTCCCTTTATGGAGTTTACTCTATATGCCAGATCAATGCCAGTAGAGTCAAAAGTCATGGTGTGGTCATAGCTGTGAGGATTTAAGGATATGTCAGGGTTTGGAGAAGGAGTATCTATCTTCTATTAAATAAAATCATACAACTGCACTGCCTGCATTTAAGATCTGGGCTTGTGTGCCCAAATGCTTGCTTTTTTTTTCCCTAACTGACAAAAATCACTACCCTCTCTAAGTCTTGCCTTTCTGCAATGGGAAAAAAAGAGACCAAAACAAGAGTTGGAGCACAGTTCTGAAGAAAAGCTAATTTTGGAAATCCCAACAAACTGTTAGGACACATCTGAATGTGTTTCCTAGCCATTGCTTAGAAGGAATAGAATAGTACTTGTTTGTTAAATGAACACTGAAACTCAGGAAAAAGAGGTCCCTCAGTTGCCTTTTTTACAAATCATAGTGAGTAGAAAACTCTTTCCATACTTCACTACAAAAACTTAGAAAACCTTACAAAACCTTAAAAAAACCTTTTTGGTATATTAGGTGTTTTACAGGCTGAAAAATACCTCAAGGTACCTCAAGACTGAACAAGGTACGTACAAGGGAGTAGGAGGGAAGATACAGAACATTAGGATTAATAAATGCTAACCTTCAGAATGAGTATCTAGAAAATGATGGCACTCAGAAGAGTTAATACTGAGAGCTGCTGGCCTTTGGTAAAATATAAGCTAGGAAAGAAATTGGAGAACATGAAACTGAAATAAACTGATATGAACTATTTTTTGCAGGCAGAGAACAAAAAAAACCTAAGTTAAAAATTGTCTGAGGCAATGTGTTTTGCAGATACGATATACTCATGGCACTTTATCACTTGGTATAATTTACTGTTGCAAATATTACATTGTTAAAGTAAGTATTTTGTAATTTCATATGTCTTGAATCCCTGCAGGGCTTCTTATTTATTATAGGAAAAAGTGTACTTAACTATAAAAACATTACTATGGGTGCTTAGCTCTAGTGCCAAGTAAATGGTTGAGTAAATCCTAGCAAAACTGTTTTACAAATCTGGTTTCTACAGTATTGTAAGCAGCCATGTCCCTTTATAGCATGTAGAGTAGGAATGGGCTCTAGTGACATACAAAACAAACTCTTACTTTGATTACGTTAGTATTAATTATACAATACAATAGCTCCTCTGAGATCAATAGAATCATTCTAGCTTGGTGAAATATTTCTGTATCTTTCACTATTGAGAAGCCTTTCAGAAGTGTAATAATTAAGTTAACAAATGAGAAGGACTGCCAAGTACTTAACATCATCTAAATTTATAGATAAAATGGAACAAAATTATAAGATTAGAAAGTAATTTCCCTTTTTAACCTGAGACCTGCAGTCATATATATCACAAGCATCCCACGTTTGAAAATTCAATCATGAACTGAGAAAGTCACAATATTGCAGTTATTTGTGCTGTTATAAAAAGGTAACAAGGTAATTACTACTTGCCATATTTCCCGATTTCATTACCATCGATGTACATACATAGTTTACTTCACATCATTGTCAACAGCTAAATCACTTTTTCTTGCATTTTTTTTAAATCATGTGCTCCTAAAATGCTATGCATTAATACTGCTGAAAATAAACTTGTTCTTGATAATACTGTGTTTGCAACGCTCTTTTGTGTAACTCTGTGTAATTTTGTAGTTACATATTTGTTTTGGACATGCATATCTGGTTTTTAACCTCATTGCTTCTTCTGCTGTTTTCATAATGATTAAAATACAGCAATGGTGAATCACAGTTAATGTTGCATTTAAGAGTTCAATTAATCAGGAAATTTAAACTATTATTCATGTGCTCTAAAATGACAAGGTGCAAAGTGTCAACAGATGATTTTTTTTTTTCTTAATAGAGAATCAAAATAAAGAAAACCCCTAAGAACTCAGAAATATGCTTTTTGGCAACTTGTCTTAAAATCTTTCCTATCTTTTCTGCCAAGTTTTCTGGGACACGTTCTTGTTCCCAGTCTATGAATACAGAGCGAGTATAGTACTCACGTAGAAAGTCACGTCTTAGTTATGTAACACGGTGCAATATTTTAAATAAAAGCAAAAGTATGCACAGCAAAATGAATGTTGGAAAAAACCTCAAGAAGCAAAAGCAGAATTTATTTAGTATTAAATGGAAGGACATGTGATGATCAGGTCTTTCCAAAAATAACTTGTTTATTCAGATCAAAGAGAAAGACTGAGGTCACTTAATATTGTGCATGAGAAAAGTAAAGTTGATGAAAGTAATTTGATGAGGATGGAATATATTTATTGTTATCTTTTATGAGTGAAAAAACACTCACACAGTTGGGCCATGACTGATGGAGTTATGGGAAATAGATGTCATGTTCTCCATTCTCATATATCTCCTTTGAGCAATTTTTTTCCATCCTACCAATTTTTTTGATGGATGAGCAATGAACAGCATAGTCCCAAAAATTAAGCTGCCAAGAAGTTGTGATGGCTAGTTACTTAAAGATTCTTGAAAAACAACACCCGTAACAGGCACTTTGCTCCTTTTTTTTTCCCCCATTTACACAACATAAGCATTTTAGTACTTTGCAACTGTTTCTGTCCTCAAAAGATCTGTTCCTGACCCCTCACATACAGGGCCTAGGGAATAATTCACAAAACTTCTTTCTATCAAAAAAGCAAACAATAACTGTGTGGTGGGTCATCTGCCCGCCAGCTACAATGATAATGCTATGATCTCTGATTCCAAAGAGTTACTCTTGGATCTGGTTCAGCAGCCTTTTCCCTAGTACCTCGACCTTGAATTGGACAAACAGGAACCTCCTGTTCTGAAGTTGGGAAATGAAGAATGTTTTCTTCCTTTTCTTTCATATATATTTCAGGGCAGAATACCGTGGCTTGTGCAACACTGATTGTGGGCAAGACTCTGATAATCCTTTACCTCCATTTTTAGTACTGTTTTGTAGCAAACAGTTCTACTGTATATTACCATTGTCATAGTTATACTTGGTGACAGTACTTTAATTCTGATTTAATTTAACCAATTACCAGAGATCTTTGCAAAGAAAAAAAACAGTGACATCACCTGTTTTGAGCTGAACTTGTTAGTAGCTATTCCTTGACAAAATAATGAAATTATTACATAAGCAAAAGAAGTTATTTCTTGAATAGCAATTGTTCAGCAAGGAGTTCTACTCACCAGGAAGCAATTTAGTGGACTTTTCCATTTTTGATTACAAGTAAAGGAACTTAGCTCTTAGCTGTGTGCCTAATATGCTGTTCAATTGTTCATGATGTTAAATTGATCAAAAATTACCGTCTTTCAAGTAAAAATGTGTTATTGCAATCAGTTCTCCCAGAAAGAAGAAACAATGCTGCAAAACCGGAACTTCTGCAGGTCATCCTAGAAAATTCCCTCTTGGCTTCTCGCTTTAAGAGATAACATTTTGTTTCACAAATGAAGAGAAAACTACAGGGCAAACATAGCCTTTATCTTTTTAGGGTGTGGAACACAGAAATCCACTAGGAATGATCACAACTACTTCACTGATTTGTGTTTGACGATTATTTTTCTATCTCAAAATGCTTCCCAATCTCAAGAGTTATGAGCATTATAGGGCATCAATTACAAAATCATCAATAAAAGTAATAAACAAGGAATCAGTTTTGAATAATCATGAAATACTGACTTAATAGAGGAGTATATGATGATTTGAAACAGACAAGTGTCATGTTGTTATCTGCACGCATAGAGATGAAGGATGCAAACATATGGAGGCTATTCCAGTTTGCTGCTCATTATAATTCTTGAAATGATGAAGCTGTATTTCAGATAGCAAAAGGGAGCAAAGGAAAAGGCTGCCCACCACCCTGCAGGCATTTTCACACCTGCATTGCTCTTTTCTACTAGCTTCAATGAATTTGGGTGGCAGTTACTGTAAATCATATCCTCCTTATACAAACCACCACAAAGGCAGCTTAAGGTGCTTTCACTTTTAGAAGGGCATTTCTAACTTTGATATCTGCGTGATTACCAGAAGCATTTCTGTATTTCAATATCTGGGCAAAACACATGCTGCGCACAAAGTCATTTTGAATATTTGAAGATAACAATCTCTGACATTTCAGTCTGAATTATTTTATGAACACACTTCAGGTAACAGGTAATATACTTTGATATAAGTATTATTTTAGAAATGTAGACTAAAACGAAATAATATTTTGCAGAAAACCCTAACAAATTATTGAATGCAGTGGGACCAGATTAACACAGAAACTGCCCTTACCTTCTTCAACCTTCCAAAAAGTAAAGCACTCAACACTTCACATGACAAAGCAGGTGGTTAGATGAAGATTTAGCTGTCAGGTAGAAATCTGGATATGACTGAGCTCAACACAAGAAGTGGAATGTAACTCTTCAACAAGGTTTTCCATCACAATTGATTCCTTTCAAGAAGTGAAACTGCAGCAATTTCTGGTGATTACATAGACACATACCATTAATTTTGTCCCCACTATTTTTAAAAAGAATGTGAACAAAGTCAGCCTCTTCTTTGTAAAAAACATATAGAAATGATTTATTTTTAGTTTTTATAGACTTTGTCTAAATTCCAGATTGGAATTAACCCCAAGAAACTGGACTGATGTTTCTATAAAGCTAACAACTATTCACTGATGGAAGACTTTTATGATATCCAGGAAAACAAAAGTGTAAAAATGTATCACATTGTTAGTTTTACATGTTAATTCTAAGAGCTTTGTTTGGTTCACATAAAATGAAGACTAGGAAGGACATCACTGCACATTAAGACGTATTAGAAAGGAAGACAGTAGGAAAGAATAACTATTTCAGCTGAAAGACAGCAGAATAAATAAATAGAAAACTTGATCTAAACATACTCTATGCATGCATGTATGTATAATAATCAATTCATCATTAAAAAAAAATTCAGGATGAAATGATAGTGTCTGATCCTGCAAAAAGAGATTCTGGAAGACTCTTCCATTTATAGTACTGAGTATACAAAGTTATAAAATATACTATCTATTTTAACAGGCATAACATACTATATTGTAATTTATACTATACTATAATCTGTAATGGGAAGGTAACTGGCTGGAGTGATGCAGGGTTTATGAATTTAATCTTTCATCTCTTGCTAACTATGTAATCTACAGCAGAAAACTAAGAAAACTCCTTGAATTCTAAATCCCACCAAGATAGATCAAGAAAAAGATACAATATTTTGAATTATTAAAAATTAAAAAGATTAATAGCACATTTCAATAAAGCCAACTTTCAAGTAAAAATAAAATTCAAAACTCTGTTGGAAATGTTGACTATAAATTGACTACTCTTTATATTAAAAGGAGCATCAAAGAAAATTCCAAGTGAAATCAGAGACTCAGCTTCATTAGAGAGAGGATTTCTTTCCTGGAGGAAACAGGGAGACAACAGAAAA
>VWZK01017673.1:0-62192 GCA_013396935.1 Baryphthengus martii | reverse complement strand
GCAGTGGTAATACTCGATGTTTAGAGTTATTGCCAAGGATGGGTGTGCAGACCAAGGCCACTTCTAGATCTTGTGTACCACATTGAGGGGTGGAGAGAGTAAAAGCCTGCACCTGTGGGAAGGAGTGGCCAGGACAGGTGACCCTAAACTGACCAACAAGGTGTTCCATCCCATATATGTCATATTTGGTACAAAGCTGAGGGCTCTTCGCTCCTTTGGGCTGCTCTCAGTTCTGGCTCAGCATCTTTCTCTCTTCTTCAAGGGCCGGCACCCAAGAAGGACTCTGTCCATTCTGCCTTTGATCCTGATTTGTGTGTTCCTAAATCAAATACCAGAATCCAGCTTCTGAACTTGGTTCCCATCTGCTGCTGGGTCCAGTCTGGGACTTTCTTGGTGCCTGCTCTGCAGCATCAGTTGTGATGGTGACATAATTGCCATCAGGGAGGGCTGAGTTTGATACTGGTTTTGTATATATTTATGTATATTCCATTTTAATATTATTATTCTCCATTTTCATTAAAGCTGTACTAGTTCCCTTTTCTAGTTGATAAGTCTCTATTCCTTATTCCTTTTCTATTCCCCTTTGGGGAGAGAGGGGAGTTAACACGGAATGTCTGTTATAGGTCTAGTGGGCTGCTCTGACCCTAAACTGTGACACAGTGTATTAGCTACTCCTCCCAGTCAGCAGCTTAAACCAGTATGTAGGTCAGTATTGTGTGATATGAAGGTGTCATTCCTCCATAGCTACTTTTCTGGCTATAAGTACATTTTACACAGTTCCCCACTTGCTGGAAGTGCTGTGGTAATATGCTCTCATCAAGGGGATTTGAGTCAGACAGCACATTTATCCTAGTAAAAATTAACTCTGATGCGAGATTCTTGCTGCTGTTACCAGAAGTGTTTTGTTAAGTCATGATAGGAATCATCTTGGTTATATTCTCAGCTGCCTCTGTTGTCGAGAAGGAACTCCCTCTGCATGGCTTTCTGGGCCTGACTCTGTGAGGGAGGGGTAAGCTCAGTATTTTTCAACCATCAACAATATCAGTAGGAACTGAGACTTCAATGCTTTACAGAGCTGGCAAGCTTTTCTCAGACTATCACAGGATTCAACCCTGTAATTTTGCAGAGAAGGATGAAAACTGGATTTAAAAATCCAACCCATTGTAAGCATACTTGAAAAAAAAAAAATTACTGCAGTATATGGGAAATGATTGATTCATGGATGTACTAAGGGATAACAAAAAATGCCATAGCGTCTACCTGGTAGGATAAGGGGCAGTTGTCATAATGGGATAAAGGTCATAAGGGGATATCATAAAGGGATAAAGGTCAAGTTTGCACTTGAGACCCATAAGATATGGGTGGTCCGTAAGACCTGAGACAACAGCAGTACTATATAAACTGAAGAACTGGATATTTTTGAAACTTGGTAGCAGTATTTAAACATGGTGATGATTTTCAAAATGAAATCTTCATGATACACCTTCTAAGTAAGGCATTTTCTGTCCTATAATGCCCAGATTTCTCTTTCTAGCTTGAGTTAAGTAGTATAATACAGCAGTAACTTCTTCTGTTAGTTTTTTACCTAGCTGCTAAGTAATCTGGTCTTGATTTTTCTTTTAAA
The DNA here is from genome assembly GCA_013396935.1 of Baryphthengus martii. Classification (NCBI taxonomy): domain Eukaryota; kingdom Metazoa; phylum Chordata; class Aves; order Coraciiformes; family Momotidae; genus Baryphthengus; species Baryphthengus martii. The sequence goes on along the minus strand of VWZK01017673.1, from coordinate 60,568 downwards.
GGTTACCTTTTTTGAGAAAGAATGACAGGTAGCTTGCTATTTCTGGATATTTTGCTTCAGAGACAGAAACAGTAAGGTTCAAGGTCTCTTTTTTTTGAAACACCTGGCTTTTCTTTCATCTTCTAAATGCTACTGACTCCTCTTGCTCTGGAAAGAAAAGTTCAAGTGCGGAAGGAAGTGGAAAATTATTCCTGATAATCTGTAAAATTAAAAGCTGCAGCCAAACCCTACCAGGGAGGTAAAAAAAAACCAAACAACAAAAATAAGCTATCAGTGAGGAACCTTGAAATAAATCATCCCAAAAACAAATAAGCAAAATAGGAAGTGAAATCAATCTAGAAACTTAAACCCCAGAATCACAGAACAAAACCAGTTTTTGCTCTAGCACTTGAGAGATGTCCAAATCTCCATAAAATTCTTGTTTTGTTTTTTTGTTTCTCCCGTTGTTTTTAACGTGGAAGATACTGGAGTACTAACACCTCTAACCAAAGGATATGCTATGGAACTGTGTCTACCTGCTTTACCTTGGTGAAGTTTGAACGCACGAAACAGAGTCCTCTTCTGTAGTACTTAGGCTGCTTTTCCTTAATATTGCCCAGCTTAGAACAGAATTTATTGAATGGCATATCTAACTAAATCTAAAGATTTAAGATTTTAAACTTCACTGTGAAATATATCATTTTGTAAGGAGTTTGAAGAGAGGATGTCAGAGAGCATTTTTTTCTCTTACAAAGTAGGAACCTTCAATAATACATGTTTAAGAGAGTAATTTGTTTAATCCTGAGAGACAGCTACAATAATCTAAGGTCATTTAAGTGAAAAGAAGCTGCAGAAAAAGTCAGATCAGCGCCACCTGGGTCAGAACAAACATTGAAAGAAGTAGTTTGTTAATACTTAAAGAATTTATTCATGCATTTTTTATAACTTCTAGCCTTTGTAGTTGAATGTAATGAATGGATCTCCAAGCCGTTGAGTCATCATGCCCGTAGCTGATGCCAGTTTCCAGGCATTAACTTTAATTATTGATGCTTTCCCTAATAGACCTGATGGCACATTTTTAAAGTAAAGGTTCTGTCTTACTAAAGGCATGCCCTGCTGCTGGGCACACTGGTTGTCCCTGGCAGAGGTGAATGTGGAGCATCCACTTGCTCTTTAAATTAAGGCTTTGTTTCTCAGATTTTGTTCTTTAATTTCTCGGTGTAGTGCTTTCATCTCTAGGCTAGGTTGTTCACAAGTGGAGAAGCAAACCAAGTGTGAAGGGCTTGATGGGTCTTTCAAACTGTTAAGTTGCTTCAGAAGTCAGCATGATGCTCTCTTTATGGTTTCATGAGATTTTTGAACAGTGGTTTCCAGAATACCTGTGCCCCAAGAATTTTCAATGGCAATGTTTTATGCTTCATAATACCTCATATCTTCAGTATATGTTTCAGCATTTTTTTAAACAGTACCTTTTTAGGCAGGTAGCTGAGTGTTCCTTTCTTTAGATGAACAAAATGAGCAGTGAAAGGTGCAATGACTTGGATATCAGATTTAGAGATAAATTTTGAGTTTAAGAATTCCTGGCACAAGTTGAAACCAAAATTCTATCTTAATTTATAATTTTACATAAATCAGTGCCAAACTCATCTGTAAATCCTCTGTTCTTTACCAGTAGCAGAGGTGGGGAGGTGAGAAAGAGACGGTGTAGTGTCATTTCTAGATCTCAATAAGAAATGCCCAACAACAAAAGATTTAATAAAATACCTTTCTAATAGGACATAATAAAAAGAGGAATATAGATAGTGAGTAAATCCCCTTCTGGTGCTGGGCACCCCACTTGTCCTGTGGCCAAAGGATGTGGTTCAGCACAGCATAGTCTGAAGGCCTTGCTGGGCATGCAGCACATTAACTGCCTACTCAGGTGAACTCCATGTAGAGTGGTCTCCTGGTCAGGATGGATACACCCTCCTATCTGGAACAGGTCCTTTTTTGGTGTGAAGGTAAATGACCACACAAACTTTCACTAGCAAGGTTCAAAATTAGTTGTGTTTTGGTTTCAGCATCCTTGTGAACAAAACCTAAATCTTGTGTGTAAGGTGTCTCTCTCATTAAGTAAATATGATATAGTGGAGAAGAATCAGTGTGACTTTTCTAAAGGTAAGTCCTGCCCCATGGAATTCTTGAGATTCCTTAGAGGGATCTGTAGGCACGTGGATAAACATGATCTGGCTTTCCAGAGACTTTTAATACATGAACGTAGGAGTAAAATTTGTGAAAGTACTTGGAGTTTAAAAATGCATTTTGAGCATTTTGGTAAGTACCTGTTTACATCTTCAGGTGTCTAAATATGATCAAATAACTGGCCTTAGGATTTTACAACATCATTGTCTTTGAACAACCAACATTGAAAATAATTAACACCTGCCAGGAACCTGACACCAGCTTTTCTGTTATCAGATTAACAGGTACTTTGTTTCTTACACTGAACTTTTCTGCAGACCTATAGCTTTAATTTTTTCCTTGCATCTTTTCAATCATATTCTTGAAGATTTGCTGTAAGACAAATACTGCACAATATGTAACTTTCTAAGGTAGAGTTTTGTTTAAATACCTGATTTAAATCAGAGAGTCAGACCTGACTGTAACACTGCCAGGTATTATAGATAGGACGATCTATGTGTCTTTGTTCATTTTCTTTGGATTTTATTTAGTTCCATTGACAACCAGGTCTAAACCCTACTGATATTAACTGGAGTCCTCCAGTTGACTTTTTGTCTTTGCATCAGATCGTAATGAACAGACATCTGTGGTGTTGATAAATATTTTTATATAGTGAGCCAGATGCAACTTTAACTATGTCCCATCCACAGAGGTGCTGCTAATAAAATTACTTGTGGCATTAAAAGCAGTATTATATTAATTAGAAATGTCTAATTAGAAAAATGGAGATAAAAGACAAGGTAGTGAAACATGCATCGATTAATGATAAATATAATAACAGATACATCAGAGACGTATAATAGGGAAACAATAAAGATTTTGTATAAGTATCTTAATTTTATGTTATGCTTCTCTATTATACCTGTTTCTTGTATTTATTTTTTTGTGTGTGTCAAAATCATGGTAGTTGCCTTTCATGTAGAAAGGGAAGCACACAATGGCCATGATCTAGGGGTTCAATGCAAGACACACAGTGGCATGTTCATTAGTAATGTAAACTGCACTGCTGCAGGTTGCAAATAAATGAAAATGGGTGTGTTTGCTCCAATTTACATATACCAGTCATATCAGACAGAATTAAAATTTGGTTTAATTGCACTTTGATTAAGCTGGTACAAACTATTGGAAGAGAAACTTTTATTGGTTTTAAAATGTTCTTATGCCTCAGTTACCAAAGGAAGAGAAACTAGTTCTAAACTGAAGGGAAGTTGCCAAGACAACAATTTTCATATTTTTTATCAGATAAAAATCCCAATTTTAATTTTTCTTAGAGCACAAAATCTGTGTGAGAAAGCAGCCTGTTCTGTGCTGATCTACATTCAGAAGTCTTCAAAGCTGGCTGTATTAATATTAGTCTTGTTGTTTCCTCATTTCTGACTTCTGCCATCGCTTAAGTCTCTACTTGCGTTCGCTGATTGCGTGAGGGACCCTCAATTAGTAACAAGTCTTATTTTTAAAATAATTTTGTGTAAAGAATGTTTTTTTTCCCCTTGATATCTAGATACAGTTCACCACGTGTCCCCTGTGTCTCTAACTTGATCTGTGTGGTGTTTTTTACCGTAATGTCTCAACCACATCAAAACATTGTAAGTGGAGTAGTACTTAAGAGCTCCCACTCTTCATGACCTTGGGCACATCATAAAGGATCGTGCCATTAGCCAGAGATGCCCACAAAAAAATTAGTACTAAGAAGTGTGGGCTTTAAACTACAAGAAATACATGTAGAAAAAACAATGCATCCTAAAAAGCTACATGGCTACCTTAGGGTTAATAATTATTGTTTGTATTTGCTGATGTATTTCATTATATGCTTTTATTTTTTTCCATCTGTCCAATTTTTAAAATTTTTTGTTTTTGTTTTATAGCCCCATGAACTTCCGTGGTTTGTGTAGTAACTGCCACAGGTGGTTAAGGGTCTTATCCCAAATCAGATTTTTCCTGTTGTGAGGGCCTTGAGATCTGGTTCTGATGGCAAGATCTCTAAAGCCACTTCAGCAATGAGGTACCGAGTTAGTGAAACTGAGGGTAAGGTATTTCATGAATAACTTCCATGACCCAGCTTCTCACTCCAACCTTCAGCTCTTACAGGTAGTTGCTCCTCCAGTTTGGTCCCCAGGCACCTCCTTTCACCTAGGGAACCGCACTAGCAAGTTCTTACGATGCTTTTATATTCTATAACATACACTATGTATCAAAAAGATTTGTGTGATCTCTGAAGGTGTTAGCCCATTCAGAATATTGCTCATGAACGAATTCCTGACCATTTATCTTTTTCTGAATCTAGCTTCTTTTTTTTTTTTTTTTTTTAATATTACTGACCTTTTCTCAGCCTTTTTGAAGTCCAAAATATGTGATGGGGCTTCTTTTGGCAACCTCAGATAGAAATTTGGCTGCTGAGGAGCATAAATCATGTCCATCCATAGCACTTAATGATCCATTACCACATTTGCTGTTTAGTTTTGCTTTTAGATTGATGCACATTATTAATGTATATTTGTAGTTGGAGCCCCAGTGTGATGTGGCCTTACTTTTTACAACTCAGTCAACCTTGGCTGAGGGAAAAGAATTTGTTCCCAGCATTATTTTTAGAAACGTGATACGTTGAAACCTATCTTTAGAATTTTTCTATTTTAATTTTATTTCTAAAGTATTTCTCTTTTTCGTTAGAAGATTGGAATATGTCAGGCAATTTTGGCAGCAGTTTATGACTGAACTTGTTTAAATAATTTTATTTAAAGGCAAAAGATGTTTTTGTTTCATGGGCATAATATAATAAAAATGCACATCTCTTCTTAGAAGTAAAATTTTGAAGCAGAAACTTTAAACTTCCATTCCTGAAGTAGGTTTGAGTACTTTTGGTGTAAGTGGTGGGGACTGGACAGACCACGGAGAGAGAGGCGCTCAGATGTTCTGTTGCTACCATTACTGGTCCGTGTCATCCTGTCCAAATTTCTCATGTTGTCTTGTCTATTACCAGTGTACTATCTGTCTGTAGGGGATTGCTTATTCTATCTCTGCAATCTCTCTTTTGCCAACACGAATTCGCATTGGCTGTGCAGGAAACAGAACTGAGGACTTAATCCAAGTTGAAAATGATCCCATAGCAGCAGGAAGCAAGAAGCTCCCCCAACCAGTTTGGCCTCATTAATTGCTTTTGTCAGCAGAAAGAGAGGTTGATGTAGATGCAGGAATGAGCAGCAGCAGAGGGAGGTGAAATAGCTTCTGACTTATTTGATCTTAAGCTAAAATTCTGGTGAGCAATCATGTCCCTAGAAACACAGGTTTGGGGACAAAATGTACCTTGTCAGTATGTATAGTACCCCAAACAGAAGAACCCTAACACCTTCAGTTCCTTCTCATCAGTGCAAATGATTGTATCTTTTGCTGGTTTACTTTAGTATTACTGAAAGATTAGCAATTTTAAAGGGATTTGGTGCACACAATATATTCCTTGGTGAGCAAAACCCAATATTTAATTGGGGTCAGGCTCTTTACTGCATCTAAACATGTCTGGGGTTCCCAAATGTTGACTGGTTTCTTTCCTCAAAGCTGCAGTTTTTAATTAGGTAGCTGGTGACATGTGGTGCCAAGATTACAAAAAGGTTTCCCATGGCCAATGAAAGTGGGTGTCTGTTTTAAAATGAGTAGATGCTAGAAAAAGGCTCATGAGTGGAATTATGCTTATACGTTACAGAAGGTATGCATGCCCTACTGGGAAATTCTCTGCTGATTTGGTTTTCTTTATTTACCTCCTACATATGGCTAACTTTGAAATGCAACGTCTTGTAAACTGTAAAATGAAATATTCCATTTTTCCACCTCTGTGATAGTGATAAACGCTTAAATACCAGTCTGCATGCTTGTAGCTCTTTGTAGAAAGCAGGGCAAATCCTATTATTTTAAGTCAACTTAATTATTTTGAAATAACTCTGCGAAACTGAAAAAAAATAGATTTTACTTAATGAATCTTAAACATGTAAATTAAGGCAAAGTTGAGTATCCATCCAAAGGACACATTGGGAACTAGTAGCAGCCCAGATTAGAGCCTATGAGAACCCCTAATCTCATGCAGAGCAAAATCTGCTCTGCCTTCACCTGGTAGTCATATTATTTCAGGGGAAAAAAAAAATAAAAAAAAATAGAGGCAATCCAGTATCCTACGGAGAAAAAACGTCCACCAGATGGTGATGCAGGATAGCTAATGGGCCCGAGCCAGGCAGGGGCCTCACTTTTCGAGATCCTCTTAGAAGGATTACTGGTAAGAAAATTATCATGTAATTGGAGCAGGAACCAAAATAACTGCTGAAATGACAACGTTTTTTCTTAGAATTGGTACGGTATTTTATAAGCAACTAAGTCAATCTTCTGTGGTTTTTTTTTTCTGTTGTCACAAGTCTGCTGAAAGTAGATGGAAACAAAAATGGGAACTCTATTGCATAATATGTTTTTAAAATACACATTATATAAGCATACAAAAATCTATATTCATAATTACATCTGACACCTAGTAACTGTAGTTATGCACTCATACTTCAGTAGTAGAGTTTTATTTTAAAAATTTTGGCTCGTACATATTTGTATAAATTTCTCGCGTGATTTAGCCATTAGACATTTCAGTATGTTAATTTGGGCTTGTTAAATCCTTATTTAAATACAGATATTTATGTTTATAGCAGAAATGACTGATGTTGCTGAAAGAAATCTGGTGTAACATATGATCTTGGCACAAACCTTTTAATGTTGCATTTTTTTACCTGCCTTGGCTCTTGATAGATGAATGATGCTTACTCATGTGTCATGTGTTAAAAGAACATGAATCAAAAAAGTAAGGCTTATGGCTTCATAGCTTGCTGAAAATGAAAGGGTGCTGTCCAGGCTGTTGTTGGGAAGTAACCATTTAGCAATAACTCAACAGCTATAAATAAAACCTGCATCCAGAGTTTTAAGTGGAAGGAACCTCAAACATCCATTAAGACAATCTCATCTTCTGCTTGTACTTGCTAGCACACCAAGCGTGCTTATGTTGGTCAGATTTTGTTGTGGGCTTTGAAGGACTCTTGAGGAACTCTTACTGACCTGTGTGAGACCAATAAAGACCTCTTCTGAATTGTGTAGAGCCAAGAGTCATGCCTGTCCAAGAGGTAAGAACCCTTCAGAGGGCAGCTGCCCTTCAGGCTTCACCCACAGCAATCCTGAAGGGGGCAGGAAATCCCTTCCCAGGTTGAGCTGTCTCTAGGTAACCTTGTGTAATGTCTTCTAATGAACCTTGGACAACCTCTAGTTAAAAATAGTCATTTTTCCTGAAGAAAGTTGTCTGATAGGATGTTCTATACATTCATCCCTTTCAGATTTCCACTCACACTTACCCATGTCCTGATGTTTCAAATAGGCGGTGATTTAATGATTTTGCAAAGCTTCAATTTGAAAAGCTGGGCTTAGATAACCTTATACATCCCACTAAAAGCCAGGCTGCTGGATTTTTTCCCCATTTCATTCTTTGTACATAGAGGTTTCGTAAAAATCTTGAACATTTTGTGATCCCTTGGCAGTAATAAGATGTCTGTGTTTAACCCATATCCTGGGCTAAACTGTAGCAGTTGTTCTATCACTTGGTGACCCCTTTCCAGCCAAGAAGGGGGGATTGGGGAAAGGAGAGGAGACTCACAGGCTGAAATAAAAGCAGATTTAATGGAAGAACAAAACTAATATCAATGCCAGCATAAAGTAACCAAAGTTATGCTCAGTCCAGCAAATGTACAATGGTCACAATAAACAAGAAGGCAGCTCTCAGGAGGAACTCAAGCAGGAAACTCCCTCATGCTCAACAAACTTTCCCCTTTATACTGAGCATGACTTTTATGGTCTGGGCTACACCAGTAGCCATCTCAGGTCAGCTGCCCTGGCTGACTCCAAACTGCCAATGGCCTGCAGACCATGGCTGGCCTATCATTGGACGTTAGGAAGAAACTCTTCACCGTGAGGGTGGTGAGACATTGGAACAGGTTGCCCAGAGAGGTGATGGCAGCCCCATCCCATCCCTGGAAGTTTTTAAGGCCAGGTTGGATGGAGCTCTGGGCAACCTGGTCTAGTGGGAGGTGTCCCTGCCCATGGCAGGGGCGTTGGAACTCAATGATCTTCAAGGTCCCTTCCAACTCTGATGATTCTATGATTCTACAGTTCTAGCCCAGTGAAACCAAGAAGCAAGACTAGAAATTTTTAGAAATTTTCCTTTTCTTTGTCGTTGTTCCAAATAAGTCAGCCTTAGACTTGAACATTTTAAAGATTTTGCAGTTTTTTCTCCTTTTTCGAGTAGAAATACACCATTCCATGGTGAATTCCTTCACCTCTTTGAATTCCCAAATAGTTTCTCTTGCTGGAAGTCATAAATATTTATTTGCATGTCTTTTTGTCACTGAGTTTTCAAGTCATCTGCTTGTCACTACCTTTTTTTTTTTTTTTCTCATGAGGAGAGGCATTTCCATTTCATGATAACACTCTTTGGCCTTTTCTCAAATCCTGTTGCTACACCGTCAGACTTTCTTTGTATCCCTGTCTACTTTCACCAGCAATTTTCCAATTGAGATTTTCCACTTTTTTCAACATACACACAAAAAGGAAAGATTTTGACAGTAAAAGCCTTTGTCCTGAGTAATTCACAAATTACTTCCTTCCTGCTCTACCAAATAAGAAGGCTTCAGTGTTTATCATTCATCTAGTATATCTATATTTGAGTGCTGCTGCCTCCCCAGGCTTTATTTTCTCTTGTCTAAAACCTTATTTTCACTTAATAATAAATGTGAAAAAGACTGTCATAAATTAAGCATTTGTTTTATTTATATGCAAAGCTGTATCACGGTATCAGTCCTTTCTCCAACTCAAATCTGAGTTTTTGTGAGGTTATTTTCTCATATTGTGAACTGAATTAAGGAGGAAATCTCACAAAACTGAACTTATTTTTGAAGTAAATATGTTGGTTTTAAATAAGTTGAAATAAAAGATTCAGGTTAGTTTAATTTTGTTTCTCTGAGATGTTATCCTACTTGGCCAATCACCACAGAAAAATAGTTATTCACACACCTATATCTTTCTGCTTTCGGTGCTCTTACATTCTCTCCACTTTCTTATTTACAATGCATCTCCCTCTGACTATTTCACTCCCTACCACTAGGCACCAGCATTGTCCTCACTACTTTAGACTATTTCCTAGCTAAGAAATGCTGCTGTCCAACTTCAGCCCCAGCAAGGAAATGATTTGCTGGTGGACTCTAAGGCTTCAGCCTGCTTTTCTGTAGCACTTTAACATGTTCATGACTATATTTCTGAAAAAAATTATGACTTGTGACACATTTAGCCCTAGTGAATAATGGGCTTATATAGAGGAACCAACACAGGAATGTACCCTCCATGTCGCTCTGACATGTTCTTCCTCAGAAGGATGGTATCTGTCGATGATTGCACAGCCCTGGGCTTGAGTGCCTACCTCCCTTCCAGGCACAGCCAGTGCTAATGTAGTTATGTGGCTTCTGGACTGCAGCTTGCACACAGCTGGCTTGAAGAGTGGGCAAAGCAAGAACCTTCTCTGTTGTCCTTTCCCACTCTCCCCTGGATTTTATCTTGCTTTTGGGAGAAAATTGATTGACTGAAAGGGATGAGAGCGTTTCTCATCCAACATTTCTGAGCTTCTGAAGGTAATACCTTAAAAAAAGTCATAGGTGCACTCCTCTTTCCTTCCAGTTGTCACTTGTTACCCCCAGAGTCTCCCTTTGTGCCCTGTATATGGGGGAAGGATTGCTGTGGCATCAACCTTTGCTGATTCCCTGTTGTTTTAAAGGCCCATACATACTGTCACAAGGATGAAGTTGTTTGTGAGGAATGACACCAGGAAAATTATCAGATTGAATTGTCATCGCTTTGCAATGTAATACAGTTTTGTTAAGCAGCAGATGTATCATGATATTAGACTTCATAAAGCATTTAGCAGGTCATTTCTAACATTATTCCGTATTTGTCTAATTTTTACAGGGAGAATTTCTTTCTTTCCCTAGGTCCAATTCAATTTAGAACTAAAATAGTCTGGATTTTACAGGACAGAAGCCCTAAAAAATCAAATTTTTTAGGGCTTCTGGATATTAAAAAAATTGAATCAGGCACCTCATGATTACATTGGTCCTTCCTCTGCAGATCTCCTTAAATTTGCCATATGACAGTATAATTTCCAGATACTGCTGCTTGGTTGGAAACGATCACATGGAAAACTGATACAGATGTAATTATTAACATACAGAATAATATTGTGACAGCATTATAAAACTTCATTGATATTAAACTGGATAGGTTTAGCTAATGCAGAGAGTGGAATGTATTGTGTTACATACACAAGTTTTCTGCTGTTATCTCTCCCTTTCTCAACTTCATCTTTCCACTGCCCCCTTTGTCCTGGTGTAGGTGGTTTCAGTAGCGGGGGTGGCTGCAGGGAGCATCTCAAGTCCTGCATGGAGAGGAGCATGTCGGTGGTGATTTCATCCACGTTTGGCGTCATTTCTGTACATGCTGTACAGCTCACTCTTTATTCATCAGTTCACAAGATTAATTGCATCTGAATGAGCTATGTACAGTGTGTTTTCCTATCTGGGTGCTTGGTCTTTCCTACCTGCACTCCTCCAGGCTGCATTTTTATCCTAGTCACAGACAGTTTGCTCTGCACAAAATCACTTCTTGTTGGCATTATCTGTTAGTTACATAAATACATATAAGTTGCACCACACCTTCATACAGAGCTAAGCAAAAGTTAAAATGAAGTAGGTTATAGCTACCTGGTCATTAGATAATGACAACTACAGCTAGACAAGTTAAAACAGAGCCCCAAGGGGTCCAAGATATGTCTGGACAAAGCCAGGGGTGGTCTGAAGGTCTGTGCTAATGCCTCACATCTCTGAGCAAAAGCCAGCTGAAGGTGTGGTGGGAGGCATGGTACTGCCTCTGCATTTCAAGCTCAGTTTTCATTGTTACTTGCTTTATGTATTACAGAAAGATCTGAGGATCCCAATTTAAAAGAGTAATTCACTTTTATTTCAGTGAAAATATAATTTCATCCAAATGCTTTGGAGCAGAATAGGAGGTTCATTAGCAAGCATAAAACTCTGGTTTGTTTTTCAACAGGAGATCTGCAGTGCCCTTTTCAGGAAAAAAAAAAAAAAAAAAAAAGAGGCTCTCTTGCTCATTTCTCTCTGTGGAGATACTAGAGACTCTGGCTAGTAAAATGTAATATAACCAAATATTAAAAAAAAAAAAATACTTTTTCTTGAAACTGTAGGGAAAATTTGTTAAAGCCTAAGTGCAAATATTAGCAATTGTAATAGCTCAGAAAATCATTGCTTTGTAGCATTATTACTGTATTTGTCTGCCTTGATATGCCATCGTTATATCGCCAGTGTTTTCCTGGATACATACTATAGGTTTTAGCTTTCCAACTGCAGTGAAGCTTCTCCTGATTTACTTTGCACCGAGTAACTGGAGAACAGGCTCTTGGAACATCCATCTATATCTAAAATGTGTGCCACATGGCTTCTAACACTGCTAAACAAGTGAGCAGTGGTATATTTCTACTGACAAGGCTCCAAATTTCTCCATGAACTGAAAAATATGTTAAAAAAATTCTTTTCAAGTCACCTTTTTGCAGTTTGCAAAGTACAAATTTCTGTGCAACTTCTATGGCATGAAATTGCCCTAAGAAATTTTGGAGATTACTTTGCTTCCAAGAATTTGTACTTTTTTTTCTTTTGTTTTCATTTCTTTAGGACAAGAACAAGAATTATCCCTGAAAGCTCAAATGGTCACTGTAATGTCAGTAAGTATATTAAAGGTATCTGCTTTTCAGAAGGCACATTTAAGCCATCATAAGACATGATATTGAGAGTTGCTGTGAAGATGCTAATGAAAAGTCTGACAACCATAGAACTGAAAAGGATAATAAGTGAATACAGCAAGCAGCAGAATAGTTGCGTATTTCAAATGACGCCACAGTCCCTGCTGAAAAGTTTTGCCTCTGCTTGGAAAGTGGTCATAAAATGCTGTATTCTTCTTCTGGAGGTTGGACTTTAAACAAGGGCTAAGAATTGAAGCTTTCCATGTTCTAAATACAAGGTGGAGATTTTCAGGGCAACATATTGTCTTGATATCAAAGTGGTAGTAAGCCCTTGTGTACTTAACCTTTGGGTGTTTGCTGCCAAGTGCAGCCCAAGGGTAGGGTTCTGACCATCTCCACAAATGAGCATGTGAATTAAGTACCTAAATAGGACTGAAGGGCTCTGTACTGCAAACAGGAATGGGGAGAGGAGAAGTGTGGTGAGTTTTGCTACTCATCTTTCAGGCCTGATAATAAATTATCCATTATTGTAAGGCAGACTCAACAAAACTTAAAACACTCGTGTTAGTGTTAGTCTGGTACTAATGTAACTGGTTAGATTGATTTGTACAGTGTCCTGGTTTGAGTGAGAATGAACAATTCTGTTCAGCAATTTTACTTTTCAGCTCAGTTCCTTTAACTAGCTGCACTTTCTGAAGTTAGCAGCATGTTTTCCCAGGCAGTGTCTGCTTCCAGCAGTGATAACGCTCGATGTTTAGTTACTACCAAGGATTGGTGTGTAGACCAAGGCCACTGCTAGATCTTGTGTACCACACTGAAGGGTGCAGAAAGTAAAAGCCGCACCTGCAGGGAGGAGTGGCCAGGAGAAGTGACCTAAACTGATCAGCAGGGTGTTCCATCCCACAGACACCATATTTGGCTGCTGGGGGCCCTTGCTCGGTTGCTCTCAGTTCAGGGGCTCTTGCTCTGGGCCCTGGCTCAGATTCTTCCTCATTTCTTCAATGGCTGGCATTCAAGGAGGACTCTGTCCATTCTGCCTTCCATCCTGATCTGAGTGTTCCTGAATCCAGTACCAGAATCCAGCTCCTGAACACGGTTCCCGTCTGCTGCTGGGCCCAGTCTGGGACTTTCCCAGTGACTGTTCCACAGCATCAGCGGTGATGGTGACGTAACTGATACCAGGGGGAGTTCAGTTCGATAGTGGGTTTGTATATATTGGTATATAATCCATTTTATTATTATTATTTTCCATTTTCATTAAAGTTGTTCTAGTTTCCTTTTCTAATTGATAAGTCTCTCTCCCTTATTCCCTTTCTCTTCCTCTTAGGGGAGGGAGGGGGTTGAACAGGGAGCATCTATTATAGGTCTAGTGGGCTGCCCTGACCCTAAACTGTGACAGTACAGGAAGCTGCTCCAGTCAGCTATTGCTGAAATAATGTGTCTTTATTATGGTGATTGCTTTTTATTTGTTTGTTTCTTTATTCATGTACTGCTGATGTTACGTATATGGTCAGATAGTGAAAGTGGTACTTAAGCATATTTTAGGTTGGTGTGGAAGAATTGTAAGTATGCTACAACTGCTAATAAATCTTTAGCCAATACTGAACAAACACAAATTTTAGGAAAAGAAAAAATTTACTTCAGAAGTCATACCATTATTCAGAATTAATCACACTCATTTTTTGCTCGAATGTACTCATCCTATCCTGGTGTTCAAGCTGCACTATTACACCATGTGAAGTAAGGACATTATGTGTAATTGAAAAACTCATGCCAGAATTTATTTTATTAGAAGAGAATTAAAAAAGTCAGAAAAAATGAATCATTTCCTAAATTAATTAATGTATCACTTACTAACTGTCATGAAAACCTTTTTAATTTGATCCAGTGACAAAGCTAATTAAGAAGATATACGTACTTCTGAAAAATAATGAATATTTTAAGCACTTTTTTTTCCTTTAACATCTTCCTCAATTGATTTAATAGACAACAGCAGCATCGTGTCATTCTCTGCTGGCCAGAGGAGCCTTTGGTGACCCAGCATGGAATGGTAATGAAGCACTGCAAGCAGATGTGACAGCAGGCAGATCTGATAGCAGGCAGCCTTTCTTGGAAGCGACAGCTCTGTTGAAAAGCCAAAGGATGAAAGCAGAGCCTCTGAGCTCTGATCTTTCTCATCATTGGCACATGGCTGAAGGCAGAGACTAGAACTGCCTACTAACTTAAATGCAATTATGAAACTATGGAAATAGTAAAAGTCTTGTCTCCCTGATACCTGTTTTAAATGTTCTTGTCAAAGGATTTGTTCTGTTGCCAGGAATATTTTGAACAGTCATGTTCCCATATGGGAAATGGGTTCCTCTCCTGTGCCCAGACTAATACTCTTCAATTACCTTCTAAAATATTTCTTTTACCTGTCAAACTGTACAGTCTATTTTGGGATGTTTTGCCAACAGTGTAAGTGGAGATTTTACTCTGATAGGCTCTCTATGTGATAATTTTCACAAGAATTTAAACTTTTCTACAAACACAAAAATATGTGACTAGCAAGATCTTATATCCAGTTTTGTAGTGTACCCATGTAGAAATAATGCAACCACTAAAACTAAAGAGACTTTCCCTTTAATACATTTCTACAATAATTTAAAAGCACATCCCACTATTAGTCCCGTCTTCTCCTTCTTTGCTTAATCTTTTCCCCAAAATATTAAAAAAGTCATGCAACACCTCTCTCCTCAGTCTTACAGATACTACTTATTGCTTCCAGAACCATTTTTTAAAAAAAAGATTAGATATTATTTTGAGCCTGGTGGTCAAATTGCAGATGTTCTTCACAATATTTTATGTGCCTAGGGTAGCTGAGAGATTATTTCTGTAACATATGCCTTCCATCTTGCTGACATCTTCAGGCTTTTAGCCCAAATGTCTTCATCAATGTTGGCTGTAATGCTTTTTAGGTGGTAGAGATCTCACCATAAAATTTTGTACATGTATGTGAATATATAGCGAAGTGGACATTTAAGAGAACAGCTTAATACTGAACAGAATAGTATAGGTTGTTCATTATCAAGACAACAGTTAAAAATTGGTACAACTGTAACACACTGAAAAAGAGAAAATTTGGCCATTACTTTATAAAGAAAGTATTGGAAGAAGAAGGTAAATGGTACAACAGGGTGGATAGCCTTATGATATGAATCAAATGCAATAGTGAATAGGATCTGAAGCCACTTAGTTGTTCACACTGTATGACCTGAGCCCAGGTCAACCTCATGAGGTTCAACAAGACCAAGTGCAGGGTCCTGCACCTAGGCCAGAGCAATCCACATCATCAATACAGGTTGGGGAATGAGGTGATAGAAAGCAGGCCTGTGGAAAAGGACTTGGGAGTGCTGGTTGACGAGAAGCTGGACATAAGCAGACAGTGTGCGCTTGCAGCCCAGAGGGCCAAATTGCATCATGGGCTGCATCCAAAGTGTGGCCAGCAGATCGAGAGAGGTGATTCTGCCACTCTGCTCTGCTCTGGTCAGACCTCACCTGAAGTGCTGTGTCCAGCTTTGGAGCCCTCAGTACAAGAAGGACATGGACCTGATAGAACAAGTCCAGAGGAAGGCCACGAAAATGATCAGGGGATTGGAATAACTTTCCTATGAAGACAGCCTGAGGGAGCTGGAGTTGTTCAACCTGGAGAAGAGAAGGCTCCAGGGTGACCTAATAGCGACCTTCCAGTACCTGAAGGGGGCCTACAGGAAGGCTGGAGAAGGATTGTTTACAAAGGCCTGTAATGACAGGATGAGGAGCAATGGTTTTAAACTAAAGAAGGACAGATTTAGATTGGATGTTAGGAATAAGTTCTTTACCATGAGGATAGTGAAACACTGGAACAAGTTGCCCAGGGAGGTAGTTGAGGCCCCATCCCTGGAGATATTCAAGGTGAGGCTTGACAAGGCTCTGAGCAACGTGATCTAGTTGAGGATGTCCCTACTCACTGGAGGAGGGTTGGACTAGATGACCTTCGGAGGTCCCTTCCAACCTAAACCATCCTATGATTCTATGATTTTATAAAATGTCTAGCAAATTAAAGTAACAACACTTTTTGAAGTGTCTCAACAGGTAAACCTAGAAGTTAGTCAGAGGTATAGCCGGTCTCTTTATGTTCCAAATCACAAAGTCAAGAAAATGACTTACAAAGCCAAGAGTAACAGCCATTCAGACAGAAGAATCATAGTCCTTCTGTGCTCTCCTGAAAGCCTTCCAGAGCTCTGCAGGCACGTGGAGACAGACAGCTCATGAGTAACCTTGCAGAATTATGGCTTGAACTGTAGGAGCTTTCGAGGTCTGCTGCTACTGAACTACAAAGTGGATCACAAGCTTTTTCTGCACTTACTCATTGGTTTCTGAAAGCAGTGATTTCTACGCCACTAACTTTCTATATTCCATGGTGCAGCATTTTATATGCCTCTAGAATGTTACCAAGATTGCTGTAAGCCAGAATTTGTGGGATTTTTAGGTTGAAAGCAATTTTGTTTTATTGAGCCGTAAAATAATAAAATGCCTTTCCTGTGAAGCTTGTCAACATGCATTTAGGCAAATTAGTTTGGAAACTTCTGTGCTCATTAATGGAATGTAAAAAATGTTTTTAAGTGCTCAGCTTTTCATTAATCTGGAGAATGCTTTGTTTTCATGTCATCATGACTACTTTCACAAAATCAAATACAGGATTGATTAACAAGATCTTTAGAGATGTTGTCTATATACAGTTCCCAGTGGCTTTAAATGGAAATCTGACTGTTTGTTATAGCTGAGACTCTGGCTTCTTCATCCTGCTTCAAAGACTAATACTTCTGTGGGAAAGTAAAGACAAGACACAGGGAACTATTTACTAGTGAAAACCTGTAGGTTCTTCGTAGCACTTGTACACAAAGGACGTACAAAAATATGCTCAATGTACAATGAGTGAAGTAAAAGCTAAAAATATATTCCTTCCTTTAATAAATATAATATAGTGGAGAACAATCACTTTAGAGACAGAAATTGTAAACAAAATTAATATTAGTTAAATGATTAACTTTGCATATACAGAAGTCTAAAAAACAACTTGGTACCAAGCCAATACTACATGACTGCAATAAGGTTTCCCCTGAGGCACCTTTTCTCCAGACTAAACAACTCCAGCTCCCTTAGGCACTCCTCGTAAGACTTGTGCTCTAGCCTCTTCACCAGCTTTGTTGCCCTTCTCTGGACCCGCTCCAGCACCTCGATGTCTTTCTTATACCGTGGCGCCCAAAAGCGTACACAGTACTCAAGGTGTGGCCTCAGCATGTCAGTTCTTGCCCTACAAGGGAAACCATTCACTTGTAGATGTACAGGATCATAGAGATGTATGATATGCACGTGAGTGCTGATGATCCTGCAGAGTATGGTCCCACTCCACGAAATACCATGGGGAAGTAATGGATGGCTGATCTTCAAACATCAGAGCCTGCCTGTTCAGGTAAGACCAAATAAATCGGAATTAATTCTTGCTACTTTTGCTAGATTTAATGCTAAAATCCCACAGATTACTTTATAGGAATTTATATTCTTCGTCTTAATTTTTTTCCTATTATTTGTTACTGCCAAAATCAAAGTTGCTTTAACTTTATTTGTCCTAAAAGAGCAATAGCAAAGTGAAGATGGCATGGTGCTCAGAAATATCAGTTGGGAAAATGTTCTTTATGACTTTAAAAGTCATTTTAAAGTAATTTAAATTAATTTTCTGTACATTTACTGACTCTGCTGATTCTTCTGTGTGTCTGATTCTCATTGACCTCATAAATCACTGACATTGAACTTGCACTGCTACATTCAATATGTCGTCGTGATGGCTTGTGCGAAATTACCAAACCCAAGTTTTGCAAACAATCCAATTGCTCTAATCTAACAAAGAAGCTATGTCTTTTATTTTTGATTCTAGCTAACAAATGCAATCACTATAACTTCCTCAAAAATAAAATAGTTGCAGTATTTTCAACAATCCCACAGTTCAAAACAAGGCAGCCATTAGCAAATTAGCACACAATAATTTTAAAATACAAATTTAATAAAAGTTTAAATATAGATGTTGTCTAGAGAGTTAACTGTTAAATCAACAACCAATTATTTATAAATTAAATTATTACTGAATTACTTCATGTTAATATTATAAAGACTTTATGGGCAGTAAAACAAAGGAGAAAGATGACTGACCATACATATGCTTTTTCCTGGTGGTGACTGGTAGCTGTGCATACATGTCACAAGGCAAAAGCAGACCATCTTAGACAGATCCTTGTTTCTCTGACCCTGCAGCATGTCAGAAATACAAGGCAGGGCTTGAAGAGCAGGATTTTTTCTTGAAAAGTCACTTTAATTCTTCGTTTCCATTAAGAATAATTCTATTTACTTGTCTCAGCAGTTCACCCAGATTGGAAGGTTATTCAAGCCCTGGTGCTTGTGCCCTCTGTGGAAGTTATAAGATGTGATGCATATGTTGAGTGGTTCTGCCATCTGTATGACTAGTATACGGGATGTAAATAATTAATGTAGCCTCAGACACAGGCTGAACAGCAGAGGGCAAAGAGGTTAATCATCTGCTGGCTGTCGTTCTCCAAGACAGAGTGGCTCAGCCTGTGCTAGTGGTTCCTAGGGATTCACAACTGGAACAAGTGAAAGAATAAGCAGGAAGCTGATTTCTGAAACCAACATTTCCCTGCGCAATACTACCTTTTTTTTTTTACCCTCCCACCCTTGCAGGTGAAAGAGGTTGCAGGGTGAACTAAAAGGTTGCTGGCTGCCTGGCCTGGCCTCTTGCTCTCAGTCCATAAGTGTCCAAGTGAGTCTGGAGTCTGGCGGCTCACACAGCCCAGTAACCACAAACTAGGTGTTGAATCATGACTTCCGGATTCCTGTTGTACCGGTCTGCATATCTTTATGTACTTTCGAGCCTTCTTTTTCCTCCTCCCTACTGTGGATAAATAACTGCTCATCCAATTAATGTGGGAAGGGAAATTAGGAACCATCCTACTTCAAAACAACACTTTATTTGTTTCTATGCCATCTAGCATTAGTTCAGCCTACCTCTGTAGGGAGCCATCATACTCTCCTAATGATAATGCTTACTTAAAGTATCTTGCAGTGCTGTTTTAACATCTCAGATGTTCCATGTGCAGTTTGAGATTTCTGTAGTGCTATGTGCTGGATTTCCGAGTTATTTGCTAGCTGGAAGGTAAAAATTATTTTGCAGTTATATCCTGTTTACTATTTTATATTGTCAGAAGTAAAATATTGACGTGTATTATAGCCTCTGTCTTCAATGATTCTGGCTTCCTTAGACTGTATCCTTAGATTCAGATTCTGTGTGTTATGACTTATTTCAAAGAAAGACTACGGGGATATGCTTCAGGCAATTGCTGAGCTATCCTGCCAGAGCAAATTGTCACTGTAACTGGGGATGAATCTAACTTGCTGAGGTCAGCAATGTTTGAGGTGGATCAGCACTTGACTAGAAGTAGTTTGCTGAAGTCACTCTAAATGAAAATATGGAAGTATAGAAGCTGTAAACCTTGTTGATTATATACGAACCACAGGGAAAATAGTGGATTTTGTTCCAGAATATTTGTGCTACACAAAAAGACTCATAAAATATCAGTAACTGGAAACAGAAGCAATTTCTTCCAATGTAAGAAGTGAGGTTTTTTTAAAAAAACCAAACTTTCTGGGAGAACACAAAGAAAACTGAAGAGAGTTGAAGAAGAGTTTGACAGTACTAATACTAGCAGTCCCCAAAATAATACAACAAAAACGGAAATGGTAGCAAAATGCATGTAAAGGCTGTTGTTTGTGAGGAAACATTTTGAGAACTGGAGAGCTCTACCAAGCCATCCTGCAAGTCGGGCAGGGGACCTTGCAATATGTAATTAAAAATCCTTCTGCACTTGAGCTTGAGAACAAAGGCAGTGCAAGAAGGCACCCACTAGTGTTTGCACACTGAACTGGACTGTCATGGAGTGGCCAAGTGGGACTTGTTAAGGGCTTGTAATAAATGAATTCCAAATTCAGCAGAGATTTGGCCTTTGAGGTGCATGCTTTAGGTGTCTTTTTTCCTTTTGTACAGACACTGACTTTTTCTGTTCTAGGTTGAAAAGTACTTTGATTTTGTTTGTGCACCATGGCTGTACCACGCACCAGAAACTTCATGCTGAAAAATGAGAGAGCTAACTAAGGTGTTTATGCAGCATTTTGCAGAGATGCCCTTTTTCTTCCCATATTGAGCCTACAATCAGCCCACTGCAGCTCTCGTCTGTATTAATACCACCGATTAGACTTAAAGGATTATCAGGAGTGAAGGATTTCATAAACTTACAAAGATTTTCAAAACCTTTAGGACAAGGACAGGAATGCTTGTTCCCACAGTTGTGGCAATCCTGTAATTGGAAGGAGTGTTTATTTGTCTCGTGTAAGCCAAAGACATATGAAAGGGAAGTCTGTGAAGCAGCTCTTGGTTCCCATAGGTTGCTTTCCCTTGGGCTGCTCCATGGGATTGATCACTGTAGAGACAAATGATACATAATTCAAGAAGAGGTCAGAGATGATTTTTAAAAAAGCCCAAACACAACAAAATACCAAGAGTTTCCACACATCATGTAATTGTCTTGTATCCTAAAAGCTGGCCGGTAGTATTGGCTTGAAGAATGATAGAACAAGACACTGAACAGCCATCTTCTGATGGCTGCAGCACTAGTCTTCTGGCATACTGCCCCAAAATCTGTAAGAGCCTACAGCTCCTTGTAGGTAACCCTGGAAACAAAATGCCATTGAGTGATGTTGGCTTATTTATGAGCAAAGACTAGCCCTGTCTCCCCCTTTGTTTGCTGAAATGTGTAACGTGCTTGGGGGACTTGTTCTGTATGTTGAAGTAAATGCATCTTTCTACTGTCTGGTGGCTTCTTGCACTGGAGGCTTGCAGTTCAGGTGCAGTCTGTAGGTTGAAGTTTGTTTGTGAGCAGAGCTTTAAGAATCATAGAATCATAGAATGATAGGGATTGGAAGGGATCTCTGGAAATCATCAAGTCCAACCTGCGTGCCAGAGCAGGATCACTCAGGAAAGGCCACACAGGAATATACCCAGGTGGGTTTTGAAAGCCTCTGGAGAAGGAGATTCCACAACCTCTCTGGGCAGCCTGCTCCAGTAAAGAAGTTTTTCTCCATGTTGAGGTGGAACTTCCTGTGTTCCAGTTTGTGCCCATAGCTCCTCGTCCTATCCCAGGGCACCACTGAAAAGAGACTGACCCCTTCTACTTGACACCCACCCTTCCGATATTTGTAAACACCAATAAGATCCCCTCTCAGTCTTCTCCAGACTAAACAGCCCCAGGTCTCTCAGCCTTTCCTCATAAGGTAGACATTCTAGCCCCTTAATCATCTTCATAGTCCTCTGTTGGACTCTCTCTAGGATTTCCCTGCCCCTCTTGAACTGGGGAGACCAGAACTGGACATGATACTCCAGATGTGGTCTCACTAGGGCAGAGTAGAGACAGACAGTACAATCCATCTTCCAGCTCAGGGTGGGAGAGATTTCTGGTCCATCATAGTGAATGTGAATGCTTCCCTTAGATCAGCCACAGAGGAGGGCTGAATCCTTCACTGCAGCTGTCCAAACTCTGCCCCAAGACATGGACAACAGAAGCAGTAATCTGCTAAGGAATGATATAGAAAACATAGCTCTCAAAATTGTATTTGTCTTCCACAAGTATCTTGGCAAACCTATCTATCTGTTTAATTCACAGCAAAATAATTTTTGTCTCTCTCAGAAGACAGTAGTACAGATGAAAAAATTAAGGTACCAGGTAAATAAAATTGTTTGTCTTTCTGTTCATATACTGCCAGTCACAGTTTAAACTATACTTTTATTTTGGAGGAATTTTTTGGCCTTATATAGACCTCCATTCCTGCTATGGCCAGAGATCCATGTTTTTAAATACATTATATCTGGGAAGGATGTAATGAAACAGGCTAAATTTGCAGAAGCAGAAAAGAACAAAAGTCAAATATGTGCTCTAGCTGTAAATTGGAAGGACTTTGTAGAGCACTATTTGATCTCAGGTAGAGATTTCCAGGATGGCATTTTTGTTTTAATTATGTTTTGAAGGGAAACAAAGATGCTGGGGTTTTTTTAGAGCTGAAGGATATGAGAGAGGTGGAAATGCTATGAAACAAAGGTGTCCCCTCTTTTTCCAAAACAAGAAATCAGAGCTTTGTATTAAGATCTGTTGTCATACAAATGAAGCAGTACTGTAATTAGAATTTGTTTGCTTGTGGTGTTTTTTTTTTTAAATCTAGATACCCTAGAAATTTGTGCGTACTCCTATTTTGTTGTCTACTTATGCAGTTTTCATGGAATACATATGTTTGTGTAGGGGTTTTTGTTTGCTTTATTGTCTTCTTTGACCAAACCATCTGCAGCTTGGTTTTCCTTTTACCAGCAACATGAAAAACAAAATTCCCATATTTGGCAGTGGTCTATACACATATATACAATGCAATATGTAAATTCAATTGATAGTAAGGTGAAAATATATCCTTATAAATCACCAGTAAAGAAGCTGTGTGGGGTTCTTCTAACGTGTTTTTCATAAGCTGTTATTTTATAAAACTTCTGTGTATGCTCTGTATACACTTCCCAAATATCCTGTGCCTTTTTGAAAACAATCTTTTTTCAGATCTAGTGAATTCCTGTGGGTGCACACGTATGACATACAATTTATGCTAAACCAAGATATAGTTAATAGACCATCATATTTAACTTAAAGCATGGCATGCTTAAGCCCAAATATCCTCTTTTTAGAGCTAGACAGTAGGGTTTTTTTGTTTCTGTTATTAATTTTAAGCCAACACGTGATTTGGAAGCAAGTGCTGACGTAACGTTTGCAGGTTTTCTGCACAATGACACCCTTTCTAAAATGCACTCTTAATAAAAAATAGCCTCAAGTGCTATAGCTTGAGTCTCAAGGCATGTACATAAAGATCCTTCCTGGGCTAGGAAGGTACATGCAGCTTTCAGTTTTCTAATCTCAGAAAGAGTGAGATAAACCGCTACTTGGGAGATAGAAATGATGTTATGAGAGATAGGACAGACCACGGAAAAGAGAAATCCAATTTTCTCCACTGTGCATCAGTCTCTAAAGGCTATTTCTCCTTGAGGAAGGTGAAGGAACCTGTTAACAATGCATTGCCATTAACAGCTTTTTTATTGTCATTTCTTATGTCAAGAAATGAGGACTACAGAGGCTGGAAATGTAGACTCCCTGTCCTCATGATTCCCACTCAGAGAATACTGAGCTGCAGTTTCAGGTTTTTTAGGCAAATCCACTATAAAAAAGAGAGAACTAAATAAACTCTTTTTTTTTTTTCCTTTTCCAATGAGGCCTTTAAAGAGGCACTTGAAGTAGCAGACTTAAGGAGTTTAATTTTTTTACAATGTGCCTCTAGAAATATAAGATGTCTCTTAAGATTTGTATAATTTTTAAAATTATCCTTAGTATTAAAATAACCCACAGAATCATGCCTGGAATAACAATCATGAAAGACTGATTGTTTCGTACTATAGCTACTATACTTGCTATGTATGTGGAATGTCAGAAGGACAAGGAGCATGGGAGTCATGCTACAGTGAGCTGCCATGATGGGGCTTTCTGAAATCCAGGACAGAGATGGAGAACTGAGGAAAAAGCATTAGAGAAACTTCCAATTGATTTTCATGTATTGTTATAATTAGTATTCATGTAATTAGTAAAAGTTCATGCCAGTAGAGCTATTGAAACGTGAAGTGTGATTAGGGGTGAGCAGTGACAGGAGTGACAGAGGTGCCCATGTAGAGACTTGGTGCTGCTGAGGCAGCTGGTCCTCTTTCTGGGCTCCTGCCACAAAGGGCTCCATGGGTTCCTCTTCTGGCATTCCCCAGTGGTGCTCCCACTTGATAACACACTCTCAGCATGTGCATAACGTAAGGGAAAGCACAAAAGCAGCTCTCCCGGGTTAAGCAAACAGAAACCTCCTCAGGGCCCTCTCTGAACAGGCAGGCTGCTGAGTAGTACTGAAATACAGACTTTGTGAGAAAGCTTTTTGAACTTGAATACTGCTGATGTCATCGAGTGTAGATCTTTTACTCATTTACTGGAGGTAAGTTTATTAGAAGTGACACAGTGTGAACATGGGAGTGCAACAACAACAGTGAAGAAAAAGCTGCAAGGGCAAATAGTTCAGGACAACTTTCACACTGTGATATGAACCAAACTCTGTTTTCTCCCTTGTCATCTTTCTGATTTGTATTATTCAACAGGCTGAGGGCCATGTTCTGCTCTTAGTTGTAGCAGGAAAAAAAACATCTCCAAACCAAGTAGTGGCTGAACTGAAGACAAATAATTTGCTTGGGACTCTTCCTGCTGTGGCTAGACTCGGAGTTCAGCATAAACCGTCTCTTGGTATTCTGTCACGTAAGGCACTTCATTTCACACACAATGCACCTTTTCAGAGAGAGGGTCTTTGCTTTGATTAAAATGAAATGTGCATCATTTATGACACATTAACTACCTGGGAGTATGTGTGTGTGTGTACACTCCCAGGGGCATAATCCAAGAATGCTCCGAAATTATCCTCCAAGCTGCAGCCCTGGACAGGTCCTTATATCATTGATTTCTATCCTAATTGTACTATGCCCTTACTATATTCTCCGAGCCCAGTTGCTTTTTCAGGGGCTCTGTCCCAGGATCTTTGTACCCTGGGCCAAAGGCTCTCTAAGAGACAGCATCTGTACAGACATCTTTAGCAGTGCACCATGAACGATGACTTCCTCAGTTAAAAGGGCTCTCGTGCCCCTAACAGCACATGTACACCGTTTCCAATTGCTCTGCCTCAAGAGAGTACTCTGTTCTCTGCCTCCAGGATCCCAGCAGCTCCTCTTCCTCCCACAAACATCTCTTTTTTCAGGCTATCTGGTAAGGTATATGGGCAGTTTTAGAATTTGACTGCAGTTTTAGGATTACTTTTGCAGCCTGACAGTGACCTCCCACCAAAGCCTGAAATTTTAGTGGGAATTAATATCTATTGCAGACTGCTACTGATGAAGTATTAAGTATAGAATTGATGAGGCCTTATAAAGCATCTCAGGATGTTCAGTGGGCAGTTTGCCTCCAAAACACCCTCTCACATAGTATATCAGTTTTTCTCTAGGCCTATAGGGGAATGAGACTTTATTACATCTCTGGGTCAATCTGGAGTTCGTTTCATCATCTATAATTTAGAAGACTCTTATAATTGTTAAAAGTGTATCTGAACATGACACAATTTATTTACAAGTTTCAGTGTGGTATTGTATTTGTAGGGTGGAAAATTCCTTATATTCCTCTCCTAAATTAAGTATTGCCCAATTTCTATGCATTTTTACCTGATTGCCATCTCCAGGGCAAAGGGCAAGAGCTGCGAAAAAGAAGCCCGTTAGAATTAGTTGAGGCACATCACACATCCAATTACTCCAGAGCCCTTTGTCGCCTTAGGATCAAACGGCTTGTTGCTGTACCTAGCTGCATAATGCTGTGTATGATTTGTGAGTGAGTGCATTTGCTTTGTTGTCTTACTTGGAAACAGGAGTGCAAGGTCAAATGGTACTTGCTTGGTGATGAGCTACACCAGAGTTGATCCAAAAAGACTGGTTTTTTTTTCTGAAAGAATTTGGGGGGATACTTAAGGTGTTAGACATTACTTGTATTGGCACCACTTCATATGCATCATAGTTAGACTGCTTGAAGGAATTTATTAGTAAACTCAATCACTTGCACTAGTCGGTTTAGGGGAGGCAAAAGTTAAGTACTGGCTAATGATAAAAACCTGGGTGTGAGATGCTTGTGGCACAGTGAATTGCAGGAAGATGGTTTATCACAGTCTAATTATCTTTGAAGACAAACTGTACTTAACTAGCTGGGGAA
Organism: Baryphthengus martii; assembly: GCA_013396935.1. Classification (NCBI taxonomy): domain Eukaryota; kingdom Metazoa; phylum Chordata; class Aves; order Coraciiformes; family Momotidae; genus Baryphthengus; species Baryphthengus martii. The sequence continues at coordinate 34,504 of VWZK01017673.1, read as the reverse complement.
AAAATCATCACAAAGAAATTTAGAAAATAAAGATTCTTAAGCAAACCTGACATCTGTTTTCTTCCATTTGAGAAAACTTTCTGAAAGAAACTTGGCTTTTAGAGCTGTATGAAAATTGGCTATTGGAGTAATGAGCAGATGAACTTGTTAGATGCTGCTCTTGTTAATGATACACAACTGCCACCGCCACATAAAAAGGATAACAAAAAAAGCCATTTTAGCCAAGTGAAGAGAAATTAAATTGACCCATTCTATACTCCTAGTCACTGTTAAATATTTAGCAGTTAGGTTAGGTGTCATAAAAGGGGAGAACAGTAGTCTGGGGAATGAAAATGATATTTTTAAGCTGTTATTTAGAGTCCTGCAGTTCCAACTCCAACAATTTAAATTGTTAAAAATGTAATTGGGTTATTTGTAACATTTCAATATGTTGTTGATATTATGAAATAAAGGAATTCAAAGCAGGTTGAAAATGGTTATTACTTCTTTGTGGATCCATTATTAGTTCTACTAAATCCTGCAAACACCCATATTGACAATCACTTCAACATTTGTGCTCCCATACCTGCTTTCTAAATCTTCTCCTAACTAAGCAGGTAAAGTGCATGTACATTTCCCTTTCTTGGAAGTTTGCTGGAAGTCAGCATCAAGCCTTGTAAAGGATATCTCTTGCTTGCAGCATATAATTTTGTGACACTTGGTTAGAAAAGAGAGAGAAAGCAACAGGGAGATAGCTTTAAAGTCTTTTGTCAGCACAATGTAAGTGCTGTAGGTTGATGCTCTTCAGTGTCCCCCATTTATATAGTGATTAACATGAAGTAACTACTGCAGGACCAAGGTACTGGAAAAACAGTCCAGTAACCTCGTCTCTACTGCATAGTTAGAGCTGATGCACATTGGTCTTGTACTGGTGACCAGTATAAGCATTTCATTTCTTAGAAGAGAGAGGGGGGAGGATCACCTTGAAACTTCATTTGCTTCTCTTTTGTTATTCCGAAAGCGGTTCCTGAATGCATGATTTTGGACCCAAATGGTTAACAACAAATTTGCTCCTCTAATCACAGAGATGCTGCATCTCTCACTATGTCTGATTTCTACTAAATTCTGTCTAGTTTTAGTGTAAAAAACATATTGCATGTACCTATGCTATCCAGTTCCCGTTTGTTTTATTTGACCTCCTGCAGTCCAGAGCATTGACTCTTATTGTTGGCATCACACCAGCTGGTGTCCTTGGAAACAATCTGTAAAATTAACTGAAGTTCACAAACTTTTCAAAAAACCATTTTCTTTCCTACTTTTCTTCTTTCCCAAAATTGATTAACATTTCTTAAAATTAATTTGCTTTTCAGCAAAATAAAAAAAAGTAATTTTTTTTTTTAAAGCTCACAGAACTCTTTCTTTAGGACTATATTGAGAATGTGAAATAAACCAGCTTTTTGTTTGTAATAGGTATGTGGGGTGATTCTCTAGACTGAAATAAACAGATCTTGCTTTTTTAACAAGAAGTATCAGTACACATCATTATAACCCCAAACTGCAGCTTTTCCTCCCCATAGGTATTACTCATCTATATGAAAATACAACTGAAGTTGAAAAGCTCAATTTAAATCCCTAGTGTACATTACAAGCCTACGGACCTCACTTTTTAAATGATTTCAACACAGTATTATGCTCTGTTTCCTTGGATTTGGACTTTTAATGTCCCACTGTCTCCTTGATGACATGAGGAGTGTTAAGCAGCATCCTACATCCAGAAAGCAAAGCCACAGAGGCAGAGGTTGCAGCCCTTGCAAAAGGCATTTCAAAGACTTTGATCTGCCCAGAGAAGCGCATCAACTCATGATTATCAGCTGAATCTAAGGAAGGAATTTTTATCTTCAAAGAATGAATGTATCATAACACACTGTTCCTAGTTGTTGGTACTCTACCCATTGCACAGGTGTAACACAAATATTGCTGTTGCTTTGTGACAGTCATTGATCCATAGATTTTAAAAAAGGAAGAAAAAAAAAAGTGAGAATTTGAGTCATCCATAGTATATGGAATGAAGCCCATTTGAGCATTAAGATTTTGTGTCTTTCAGCTAGGAAAGGCTGTGAATCTGTCTAACATATAGAAGTGCTTATAATTTTTCAAAACTTTGAAAATGTGCAATGTGATCTAAATCAATTCAAAATGTCTCAAGCATGTCAATTTTTGTGGAAGATAATATCCCAACTGCCACTTCTGAATCAAACTTTAAAAATACAGATAAAAAGATTAAGACTGATAGCCATGAAATCAGACCCTCTGAAAGGGGAAAATTGCAAATGACACTGATCAGTTGTTCTGCAGAAGCAATTGGGGCATATTAATCAAGTGATGTTACCAGGAGTTTCTCCTAAGTACTGCCTGCCCTTCTAATCCTCTTGGCAGCAGCAAAGTGAAGGGTCTGCTCTGCTTTCTTGCATAGGAGCCTTCTGTCTGTACAGAGTCTTGAATCAGTGGAAGGAAGGAGCTTTTCATCCCTTGTTTCTTTTTTTGCCTGCCTTTTAGTACAGCTAACTAATGTAGACAGCGTGTCATGGTTTCTGTCTTCTGTTTTTATCAGCTGTGTTTTGAAACAAGAGCCAAGGAATTCAAACCTGTCATGGGTATCCTTTTCGGTCCTTGACAAATAATTTCTAGCTTCGTCTTCCATATTTGAGAAAAGTAAATAATATGTACTCTATTTACCTTTCCTCTTGGGGAAGACAGGAATAATTAACTTTTGTAAGTATCTGTTGTTGTTAAAGTGCTATCCTATACAAACATGTTTGTTGATGGGTCTGGAAAATGCACACAAAGTTTCAGGAAAACGTAGTTCAGAAAAGGAAGCAGGGCATGGAATTTCATCATTCTTTGAGTGTATTTGCATTAAAACAGCACTGCTACGTAAGTAATAAAGCTTATAAAACCACCAAATGTGTAACCACAACTCCTCTATAAAGGACTGATCTTAGTCTTCCCTCAATTACACATCATCATCATCATCCAAAGCCTGTTTCCCATGCTTGGCCACTTCTTTGTAGGCTGATTCCAACTTTCTTCTGCTTCAGGTGGAATTTAAGGAATTATGTCTCTGTTAGAAGGGCCCACTTGTAGTGTGGAGAAAAAGCAGAGTGTTGCCATTATGTTATGGGTCAGTGGGTAGAAGTTTGCAAATGTTTGAGGCATTTGGTCCCATACTGCACCAGTGTGTGGGATGAGTGCACAAGACACACGAGATCAATTGCCTTTCTGCTGCACATCTCTTCTGGGTCCAAAACACCAGCCTATGAGTAGACAGCACTGTAAATATCTCTTGAGCTGCTTCAGCCAGTGCATTAGTATTATTTTAGTCTCAACTGTATTTGTAATCTTTTAATGAAAAGATTAGATTTACAAATGAATAAGAATTTAACGACAACAGACAGCTGCCTGGGCAATTACACCAGAGAATATTTCTATGCAATGTCTACGGCATTTCACTGATACTTTTATCAGTGAAAAATAATACTTTTCATTTCAGCTTCACAAGTTTGGGTTGTTATCATCTTATGTCATTTTGCACACGATGATAACTGTGTAACTAAAGGCTGAATTCATAATACAGGACAGTTCCTCCTGTAGCTCTCAGCTATCTGCCCAGCACCTTGGTCAGCTTTGAGTGACCTGCTGAAAATTCCAGCTCAAGATGTCAGAGCTGGTGCTGGCCACCAGTGCCTTGCTATATCAGCTCAAAACTTTCTGCAACTATTTGAAAGGAAGATGGAGAAAAACCTATATACACCATGGAATATCATATACACATATAGAGAAAAACTCTACATAGATTACTATGTATAGAGTTCAGCCCTGACCCACCAGGGCCAGTCAAGATTGTCTGGAGTAAAACTTCTGCTAGTGCTAAGTTCAGATAACTCCACTGATACCTCTCCTAAGCATAGCTATGTGGTTCATGCCAACAGAGCACCTGAAAAGATTTTATCATTTAAATATTTTCAAAAGTCAGAAGCTGTCTCTAGGTTCAGAGCGTTCATCACTAGGGACTAATGTCAGGAGCTGTCAGGTCCTGTATGTCTAGTGAAATGTTAACTCTCCAACTCTGACATACACTGAAGTAGTAGCTTTAAAATAAAAAAAATTCAGAACAGAATATGTCAACAACTGATTGGGCCTCATCACCTATTATATCAATTTTAAGTTAGTGTAGCTCGATTATTTCATTGTTCCACCTGTATCAAACCAGAGTAACAGAGCAGCAGATGCTCTTTCACCAGGGAGTGGCTGACTGATAAACTGGTGCACATATTCTATGTTTATTTTCTTAGAAATTCAACAATTTAAGTGGAAATTGTATTTCCATCAAGAAGTCTATTACTATATTATAGTGTAATAAATATATTTTCAATAATTATTATCCTCAGTCTCTTTATTTCACTCTATTGTTATTTCTTTCATGACATTTTTTCTTGTCATGGAAAGGTCATAACATTTCAAGGTGTTCTCTTCCTGAATCAAAACTTCTTGGAGTAATGAGATTCAGCTAATCTGTCAGTAAAAATCTGCCATGAGTGAAAACAAGTCCAGCAAAAGCAAATCTCAGAAGTGTCGACTCATGGTCACTCCCAGTGGGGCTGATGGCTGCCTGTGTTCTCTGTGTTATTACAAGTTTGCCCAGAAAGGACAAAAGAAACATGATTGTATGTCACTGAGTCCTGTTACTATTTGAACAGGACCAGATGATCCTTGAGGTCCCTTCCAACCTGGCATTCTGTGATTTATATCACTCCTTGAATCTGTGTTTTCAAGCATCCTGTTAATTTACACAGTGATTCAAACTCAGACAAACTTTACTTGGTTTTAACCTTGAACAATGTTGTGTCAAAATTTGTTGTAAAGAGATTTTTGGTTCCTTTGTGAGTATAAGTAGATATCAGACTTCATATATTAGTTTGAACTTTCCTGACAAAAGTTTTAGGCCTTTTTATGGGTAGTTGTTACTCAGGAGAGCAACACTGAAGACTTTCATCTCAAAGATAGGTTCTTTCCATGCTAGTATCTCTGAAATGTAAACCTATAACACAGTAATTTTTTGATTCAGCAGTGCTTTGCATTCACTTTTCACCTGGGAAAGACTACATCACACTGTTCTGAAAAACCATGCTCAGCCCAGGGCAAGTCTGAAACTCACCTTTACATCTCCTCTTTGGGCCAATGTATGCAGAAGCGGTAAACCATCTCCTGGAGAGAGAAGTGTGCTCTTTTTAACCCCTACACAGCCTGCTATCTAGTAAAGCTTATTAAATAATCCTTGCTGAGAATTTCATTGTGTCTTCTCAATGAGACACAATTCAACCTAATATATATTACACTCTTTTATATAGTTTATTGCACAGTATTACGTATTATAGCCTGCTTCCCTTTTAGCTGCTATGCTTTAGGCTGATCATTTTTCTTTTGTTAAATTTCTGTCAGTTTACAGCCCATTTGAAAAGAAATGAATTTGTATTTTAAACATGTGCTACTTGAATTCATTTGTTATTTTGTCTTGGAGCTCCCAATGTCATAATTTGATTGGAGTTGTTCTGACACCCTTGCTTTCTGCAGTCTTTATTTCTGATATTCGCCAACAGAAAAAAATAATAACTTTTAATGCATCTCATGTTACTAGTAAAACTGGTTTTTTTTACATAGATTGTATGTGTATTTATTGAGTTCTTGTTCATGAGAAGACAGCAATATAAAATCAGAAGTCAAAGAATTGAGAAAGGAAAATCTCATCAGTGGATTGATTTTTCCCTGAGGGGTGTGACACCATCATGCTCTTCCTGATAGCTAAAACTTTTTTTGATCTAAATTTCTAAGTGTTTGGGGTTTTTTGTAAAAAAAACAAAAACAAAACTAACACCACAAAAAACCCAAACAAACAGAGAAAAGCATGCCTTTTCCCTGGCTGTCATCTTTGTAATTTTTAACCTATTAAAATATGCTTATCTGCTTTACGATGTTTTGTTCCTTAGCTTTGCCAGATAGGAGGTCTTGATTTTCAGGTAGTAGTATGGTGCTCTTTATAACCTCAAATCCAGTCCTCTACTCGAACCAAGCTTCAGCTGTCAGACTGCTGCCTGCAGCCTTGATTAACTTGCCATAAGTCTCTCTTACTGCTGTCCATCCCGGCTTCAATTTTCAATAAACTAACCAGTGGTTACCACTAACTAGTGGTAGTTTTTTCCATTTATTTAAATAGAAAGAAGTGTGACTTAAGCAAGGGGGTGTGCAACATCCACTAGTGGAATACAGACAGATGTGATTTTTGTGATGTGTTTACCCATCAGAGAAGCTGGTGGCAGAAAGCACCTTGCTAAAGTAGGCTCAACCTGGCAAACTAATAAGGCTGCCTGAAAAAGCTGGAACTTGACTCATTCCATCACTCTTACTTGGCTAAATGTATGCTTTCTGATGCTAATTGTTTCTTTGTGACACTTGCACAGCAACCAGAAGGCATAAATGCAAACCGGATGGCATGTTACTGACATGGTTGCTCTTCCATAGCGTGACTCCTGAAAGTATGTGGATTTTCTCTGCCAGAAACGAATGCACAACTCACATTTTATTTGATGTGATGTAAGGGAAACAATCAAATAATTATAAAATTTTCTATTGTCTTTAACAGATATATTTCAACTGGCTAGGCTTCTCTTCGTTTAATTAAATTAGAAGAAAATAATGGAAGGTAAGAGAGTATGAAAGGTCTGTTAAAGGATTTCGTTCTTGCGGGTTTGTCTATTACATACACATACATAGAGCTGTGCTATGTTCACATAAAAAAATAAGTCATTTTTTGTACTTTTACTTTCAATTGTTCATATAAAATGCCTCTAAAAGTCTGAAAATAAAAATTCTTTCAAAACGACTTTATCTTTCTCCATCTGCCAATTATTGATTTTGTTTCGTTTTGGCAAGATATGAAGTTAACAATACCCACTTTTCTTTGATTTTCTTAGCACTCATGTCAAAATATATTTCTTTCTGTACCAGAACAACCAATTTTGCCATAGCTTTAAAATTAGAAAGTTTTAACTATTATTCCAAAGCCAGCAAACAGTCTTCACTGCAAGTATTTTCTACTAATACATCACTTATTTAAAGTAATTATCCCAATAAAATACTTTATTTAAAAGAAAACTATTCATCTAACTACACATTCCTGCAAAAACATAGTTCTGTGCTCCTGACTCAAACTTCATTGTAAAATCTTCTAGGCAAGAGAAATTTCCTTTAAACTGAATAGTTGTATGAAAACCGATACCTTTCAGTTTATGTCCTTTTTATAGCCCTTATGGGCTCAATTCCACAATAAGAATAACAAATAATAACCCAGGGCTGTCACTTGAGGTGTAAAGCGTAACAGCGGTGCAGACAGTTTGGTTTTATTTGCTGTTACAGGAAGAACTGTCACTCGTAGTAGTAGCAATAGTCTGTATTATTCAGCATTTGCAAATTCCTGCTAAGTAGCATTTTTCATTAGGAAAATGAAAACAGGAGGAACTGTTTTTCCAGGAGGAACTCATGTGACCCACCACATACTATGTGCAGATGGTTTTTTAGCAAAAGGATTTTTTAACATGCAGTTCATGTAGTTTTCATTTGGACATTTGCTCTGTGGAATCATTCATACTTTCATACCCTGCAAGTAGTTATGATACATGTGTATGTATATTCATGCAGATGACCAAGTATTAGCTAATTATACAGAGAAAGTGTCACTTTTGTCTTCCAAAATGTTAAGGATTTCTGTAACCGAGTTAATCTAGCAGCTCTGCTAGTCCAGCCGGTCACAGTGGTCGGATGCTATTGAGTAGAGACAGAAATATGGCTACAGCTTCTCATTGTCAACAAGTATGAGGTGTCTTGAGGTGGTTGGGGATTTCTTCTCCGAAATGAAAGAATGAATTGATTTAGTGTATTACTACATCTTCCCAATTGTGCCATGTGTAATATACAACCTAAAGAAATATTAAAAATTAAGTCTGGTGCAGCAAAGAAAGCAGTAACTAAGGATGGGGTTGCTACTATGCTGTACTTGACAAACACACGCACACACACATAAATATATACATAAAATGAAAGAATGATGCCCAAGAATTTGCCATAAATTAAAGAGGTTTTGAAGTCAAGTTACTCAAATACCTAGTCCAGAGCACACCGTTAGTGAACAAATCTGCTCAGAGGGCTGCCTCAAACTACTCTATGTAGCCTTTCTTCCTATTCAAAGACTGTGTGTAAATTTTGGACTTCATGTGAATTTATGGCTTCCTGTGGTTATGGGTAAAACTGGGGTCAAAGCACTAAGCTCACAAGGCATTTGGCATGGGATTAGGTTCACAAGCCTTGAGTCTTTAAAGAACACTGGTGGATGCCAGAAGCATAAAGGACTGGAAGAAATTTCAGGATCAGCATGTTCTGTTTACAAGAAATCATGAATACGCAGCATCTTGCAGAATTTCAGCAGATCTGAAAGTGAAGCTGAAGGTCAAAATCTGAAAAGGTTGGGCGAGGGATGCTGAGCTGATCATCAGTGACATATTTTAGCAGTCTGCACAGAAAACTACTCTGTTTTTAACCTAAAATTATGGTTTGTATAAAGGTTTTAGTAATTTCTAAGTTGCAGGTGATTATTGTAAAGCCACTGAAAAGTTCATGTGGCTGATCATGCTGTCTGGGATTAGACAGGTAAGATATATTACAAAACACTCTTTATGATACTTAATTTTCAAGTTGTTACCACGTAGACTTATGACTGCAGTGCAGTCAATCTCAAGAAAAGTGAAAAGAACAATTTGACTTCCGAAATCTAACTTTGCACAGAAAACTATATTATTTAATAAACTTCAGAGTTAGAGCTCACAATAACATAGACTCCAAACCCATAAGACTAAGAAAAAGACATTTCTTGAGTTTTGAGATTTGGAGGGCAAATACTCTACTAATGGGGTTTTTTTTTGCATTCTTCTGCATTCGGTGGTTGATATAATGAAAAAATACTTCTGTCCGAAAGTCACGTCCCATTAGGTAATATGCCTCGCTGATTTACCCACAGTAAGATAGATCAGCTTTGTAGTGCCGGGATAAAGTGAGGGAATTGCTGGAACTGTTTTTTGTTTACCATTATTTTGACATAACAAAATCTAATAATTATTCTTCTGTTGTCTGCTCTATTAATAAATGTGATTTCTACATAAAATTGACATGTACTGAGTGCTCTGGTCTTAGGAGGACAGTGAACAGATAAGCAAGCCAAGCAGCAGACCACTGGGATCCCATTTCTTAACTCTTTAGACAGAGAATCTCTGTACAATTCAGGCTGGAAGAAACTCAGGGGATTTTAACCCATTTTTCCAAATTATGTCCTCATGGTCTTTTCGTTCAGACTTCCAAGCAAATGTTTACATGTTGCATCTATGCAAAGAAATTTCTTGCAGTTGGCATTAGTTGTACCTCATTAGCAAGCTGAGAGGAAACCTATGGTGAAATATCAGAATTTAGACAGTATATACAATTCAGTGTTGGATTACACTATTTTCTGAAGCAAATGGGAGTTCAGAACTTTTGGGAAAACATATTGGAGTTTTATAAACAAAGTGTTCAGGAAGCCTTCCTTCTTGCTGCATTTATGTATGTATTGTGAAGAAATTAAACTAAACCATTGCAAGATACTCATCCACCTTCACTTCTTTGTTTTCTTGCTTAAAGTCTTTTTAGTTATAAAATCTGTAGATTCTGAAAGTGACACTGGTGTTTTATTATTTTATTAATTGTGTGTGAATAATTGATAGGGTGGTCAGAATTTTGTTTCTCCAGATAAATCTGGAGATATTGTCACAGCGATTGATGTGTCTTCATATGTATTAAATGTAAGATGCAAGTATCTTTAAGATTTGCCTTTTTTCAAACAATTTATGCAACCATATTTTTTACATAGTAATAATAATAGATGATTATTCTTTTTCCTTGAACAGAAATTTACATTTTTTGTATAATTATCAGGACTTCATAAAACAAATAATCCATTCTGTTTCCAGTCCCGTGTTTTGCATAGAATTTAAGAAGAATGTTGGTGGAAATTTTGGAAAATGGTGTGAATGTCATGGGAAAGATCTGTCATCTGTGACCAGTTGCACTTCTAAAACAAATGCAAGTCCATAAAAAATTACACATTTCTGCTGAGTGTGTTTCTTATGAAATCTGCTTACTCCAAAGATGTGGATTAAATACCATGGATTAGGCAAGGGATGTCTTATGGAATGCAGAGCTTTCTATTTCCATGGGACTTACTCAGAAACATCTCCAGGTATAAAAAATGAGTTAAGGAGTCACGGTTTCTAAGTCTTATTGTAAGAAATATTGAAAAGTCACTCTTCAACTTTTTTTCATATTGTTTATACAGAATCACAGAATCATCTAGGTTGGAAAAGACCTTCAAGATATCAAGTCCAACCATTTACCCTACTCCACCAAGTCCATCATTACACCATGTCCCCAAGGAACACATCTATATGGCTTTTAAACGAATCCAGCGATGGCAATTCAACCACCTCCCTGGGCAGCCTGTTCCAATGCCTGACTACCCTTTAAGTGAAAAATATTTTCCTAATGTCTAATCTAACCTTCCCCTGGTGCAGTTTGAGGCCATTCCCTCTCATTCTGTCACTAGTTACTGGTGAGAAGAGGCCAGTGCCTACCTCTCTACAACATCCTTTCAGGTAGTTGTAGAGAGCAGTAAAGTCTCCCCTCAGCCTCCTGTTCTTCAGACTAAATAGCCTCAGTTCCCTCAGTCGCTACATATATAGCTACGTATATGTTTATAGACCTACATTGTATCCCTCTCTAAGTTTCAATTTTCCATGCCAAAGAGTCCCAGTCTTGTAAAATTTACTGTGCACTTAATTTACTACAAGTCACTACATTTTCATCCGGAAGAAATGATGAGATCACAATTGCAGTAATCTGCATGTGGAAGCACCAGGAGCTTGTGCAATAGCTGAGTAGTTGTTTTTATCTTGAAGTTTTCCTCTCCCCCCCCATCTTTATATTTATAATAGTAGTAATAGTATTTATTTCCTACTGATTCATAGCGTCCTATTTCACCTTTTTAATTTCACTGAAAAGTGAGCTGGTGTCCATGTACAACCATTCATGGAGATTCTGTCTCTCTTTTCTGTATGATGGTAGCCAGTATACTGCCTATTGCTGCATAGGTATAATAAGGGTTATTTTTCACCACATGCATTGCTTTTCACACCTGCATGGATCTTTCTGCTGAGACTACAAACAGTGCAGAAATGAAATTCAGAGACCTCCTACTCTACCTCTACGGGTTCCTTGCAAGCTTAAGGAACGAGGAATTATGTGTTTTGTACCCGTGCTGTGTGTCTGCGACCAGAAGACTTCAGTCTCACTATACAGAGTGAGCCAGATTCAGCCCTAATTTAAACAGGTACTCAACATTTTGGAAAGATTTTTTTGTTGCTGTTGTTGAATTTGGTCACTGTCATCTGTTGATCGAATTTTCTTTAATCATTAAAGGGTTCAACCATCTCTTTCCTACACAAGGACTATTTAAACAAAACATTCTGGGATTTTTGAAGAAAGCCCTGAACATTTGCAGCAATCAGTCTCATTGTTGTTCTGTAGTGGGGTCTCTCGCAAACCAAGGGCTCGGTTTTCTGTGCTCATTTCCAGTAGCTCAGACAAGTTCCCCTCACCAGTTCATCAGAGGCCTCTAAGGTCATTTAAATTTTACTTATTCATAAAGGAAGAGCTGATGCATTATCTTGGATAAAATTAAAAAAAAAAAAGAGAGAACATTCTGAAAAAACACAGTGCCTATCATGCTTTATATAGCTTGGGTTTTGTTGTTTGCTTCCTGTTTGTAGGGAGATATCCCTAAAGACTTCTACTGAGCAAATGCCTTTTTGTGTTGTCAACACCACAATAAAAGCCCATTCAGAGATGTTGATTCTCTAATTGGGTCTCCAGAGACTTGACTTTGTGAATCTTTTGCTGTTCTGATATAATAACACATTTCTATGTGTTGTTAGTCAGCAGTGTATGGAGAGAATACCTTGAAGAAGTGCAATATCTGAGCAGGCATTAATTAATTATCGAGACTTGCCTCCACAAAGTTTAATTCTCTAGAACGTAAACAAGTAAGAAGAAAATCCATGTACACAACTTGCTCATTGCAAGAAGGAAAGGTATTACTGGACCCATCTGAAGTCATGACAGACACCAACATGCTTGTGTACACGCTCATTTCAAGCAGTAAGCCCTCCAGTAAGCTTGGAATATATTGGTGAAGAAAGTGCAGTATGGATAAAAGCTCTCTTAGTGCTTACGTTTAGATGATTTATCATCATCTTTATTAAATTAAAGTAAGAGAAAAAAACAGTATGCATTGACCTCTTCACAGATTGTGTGTGCATGTATGCAGCAAGTGGATCCAGCGATGTATCTCCCGACCTTGCCTTCATTGAATACAAAGATGATGTTTTCACATACTCAGCTGTTTGATTTCTTTTCCACCAGTCATAACTAACATTTATTCAAGTGACATTAGGAAGAACATAAATATTTCAAAGAAGCTAATTACAGCATCCAAGACATCCTCCAAACTATTTGGTTAATGAGGATGTGCTTTATTTCTGCAACAGTGTAACATTAATTTCATCAAGCAATTAAACAAACCAAAATCTGATACAATAAAGATTTTTTTTTTCTCCTGTTTACAAGAATGTTCACTTGCATTTCAGTGAGTTCCTTGCATAGAGGTAACCATCATAAGCCATGTAAATCTCCTTTAAACTCAGATTTAAATTTGGAGAACTTGCTCTGTTGAAATTTGCACGTATTTCAGTAGAAATATTGCTTTGGTATAAACTTGAGTTTGGGATTAATGCAAATACACATTTTTTGCTAAAAGTATTTTTTTTCTAGTATTTGACTAGGAGGACTACAATTATGCCCAAATCATTTTATCTTACCCATATAACAGGAAATGTAAAACTACACTGATGCTCTCGGCAAAAAGGCCTAGTCTAAAATTGAATGCAGTTCATACTGGGTTGGAAGTACTGGAAGACTGTAGCCTGCTAGGATTCCGATAATGTACCTCATGGCGCAGATAGGACTGCATGTTTAGGGGCTACTGCTTTTGCCCATGAACTGAAACTGCCCATCTGCTGAAAAGAAAATTCAGGTCTCAGATGAAAATTTATGGAGCAACACCATCAGATGAAAGATTATGGAGCAATACAAATGCAAGCATAGAGAGAAGTGCTTTGTTGTCGGGTTTGGTTTTTTTCTGGTAAACGGAAGACCAGAATTGTTCTACCTGGAAATTTTTCTCATCATCTTCAAAATCTCTTTTGATATGTTTTTGTGCAAGTGAACTCGGAAAAAATTTTCAGCCTCCAGTATTAAAACACATTGCAAAAAAAATGCAATTTCTGGGCTAATCAGAACTCTAGTAAAGTTTAATTCAAGTTATATCTCTTTTTTTCCCGCAATTTTTAAAACACTGCACCATTCAATGGGTGCAGAATGTTTACTGGTATCTCAGTCTCAAATTATAATAGCATTTATTTTATTTCAAAATCTATTAAATATTTAACAAGAAGATAACAATTAAAACGTGTAACAAATTAAGTCCTTTCTTAGGCCAAGCCTCAGGGCATTGATTCATGCTGTGGCATTTTGTGTGTATTTAAGGCATAGGGAAAGTCAGGAATCAATCACGCCCCTGCATCAAGGAGTTCTTCAGAAAACTCAGCGACGGGTGGGTCCTGGAGTAGACAGGTGCATATCCTCAGAACCCCACATCCCAGCCACTGACGCATGCTAGCTCAATGACTTCCAACTCCTCGATTCGGCTAGTTGGCAGCAAATCTGTGTGAAATTTCCCCATTATAAACAATGCCTCTTGTCCCCTCCACACCGGGCCTGGACAATGTCTGAATGCTCCCCTTTGCCACCCCATCTTATCACTGTGAACGGTCGAGCAGGGCAGGGGAGAAGCAGCACCTTGGTCACCAGCCATTACGGCTGCTCTCAGGGCTCAGAGAGTTTTACACCTGTTTTTTAAGATACGGGCTTTACTTAAAGAGGGAGTTTAATAAAGGGTCTGGAGCCTTCCCAACCTCCCGCCTCGATGCCAAGCAGCGGCACCCACCGCCCCAGCAAGGGTTACACGTGGATCTGTCCCCAGGGTGGGAGTGGGACTGAGTCACCAGCTGCTCTGCGGAGGAGGTGGCGGAGCGACGCCCGGAATGGCCGGGGGGCGGAACGGGGCAGGGGTGGGCAGAGCGGCTGACGCGCCCTCCCTGAGTCAGGCTGATGCTCGTCCACGTGTCAGGGAGATTTAAAAAGTTCGGGGAGGGAGCGAGGGCATGCCCAGAAAGCGGCTGGCACGGAAGCAGCGGCGGGGACACCGCGGGCATGGGAAACCTCTGCCACCAGCAGTCCCTCACAGCCCCCCCTCAGCGCAGTCTGAGGAAGGCAGGGGACAGCGCGGCGCTGACGGGGTCCCCGCTACTCCTCCTCCTCTTCCTCCTCGCCTCCTCGATGTCTGCTTGCAAAGGTGAGTAGCACCCCCCTCGTAGCCCCATTCTGCACTGCCAGCCCTGCATATTTTTTTTTTCTATTGCGGGGGAGGGGAGGTGACCCCAACAGCCTGCCAGCCTTGCGAGCTGTCAGCGGGCTGCCACTGCCTCGCCGTCGAGATGGGCTGGGGTCAGATGCCGGGCTGAGGTCAGACAGGTAGAGATGCGGAGGAGATTGCTGCTGCTGGGCACGGGTTCAGGGGTTGGTTTTGGGGGGCTGCTTCATACATCCCGGCAGGATTACGCTGTCCTGGCAAAACTACACTCCAGCAACTTGGGGAAGCGGCTTTTGTTAGAAGCGATCTCATTTACAACATAATTTACTTGGATTTGAAAGGTAAGAAAAGAGAAACAAGAGGTATCACAGAATTGTAGGAAAACGTAGGACCCCCTGGAAATCACTTAGTCCAACCTGAAGCAGTATTTTATTGCATGAGGAATCCCTGGAGGAAGGGTTAAGTGGGAAAGGATAGAGCTGCTGAGCTGCTGTAGGTATAGAACTTGATTACCTTGATTTTACTTGAAATGTTGTCTTACACCTGAAAGCTGCTACTTCAGCAGCACAAGTGCTTGTGAAACAAGCACAGCTAATGGGCTTTTTAACAAAACACACTCTGTTTTCAATTGCATTTTCCCATTCCAGATAGATTAACTACTTATACCTTGTGAAGTAACATTACAAAATTAATCGCTGTGCAAGGAGTATTTCTATTTTGTTTGTATTATATGTCTGTGAGTGTGTGAGTTGCTTTCATTGGGAGTTTTTATTCTAACTTGTCTTTTTAATAGAAAGAATCAAAGAAATCTAAGCACAGTATACTTAATATTCTATTAAAAATAAATTCTGAAGATGCGAAAAAGGGGAAGGAAGGAAAAGGAGGGCAAGGAAGAGCAATGGAACACAGTATTTCATTATTGTTCTTATAAAAATGATTGCCAGGAGCTTCTGTAGGGAGAGCAGTGGAGGGAAGAGAAGATGTAAGTGAATCTCAAGTTGAAAAGTGACTGAAATTGTGCATCTGGTATTCTGCTGCCTTGGAAGAAGTTGAGCTTTTAGAAGATGGCAGAATTCAAAGATAAGAGAACAAATGTGTAATCAGCAGCGTCGATTTTGTAGGAAGATTTCTTCCTCCATGGACTGTTCTCCTCAATAGTTCTTTTTTTTTAAAAAAAATTTTTTACTCCCCTCTATGGTTATTTTGTGTATATTAGAAAATAACTTATTGTTTCCCTGTATATGCTGTTGTATATGTGTATAAGTGAATGAAGTCCCGCAAGGACTGCAGCACCGGGGTGATGGCGGGATGCTGCTCGGCACTGGGGGGCACACAGTCCTAGGTGCAAGCACAAAGCAGGTGGGACTGCAGATGAAATAAGAATTTTTCTGAATAAGTGGAGAAGGGTTAAGGGAACTTAGGAGCTGCTGGTGAAATAACTGCATCTCCTGTGTTCAAAAGTTTATGTTCAGGGGTGGGGGGAAGGCAAGCTGTAATATTCAGGCTTTCTTGCCTACTGTCCTAAGATTTACAGCCTAAAAGATTTCTTCTGTTCCCACAGGAAAGCCCTGGGAATGAGGCAATGGCAGAAGTAGTGTTCAGAAGCAGGCAGGCAAAGGTTTAAATGGGAAAGGTGCGTTAATTTGAAGTGTTGCCCGGGTCCGCTCTTTGCCACCTGGATACCAGTCCCAGGCAATACTTCAATTAGAATATACTAATTTAAAAACAGAAAACACGAAGTAAGAGAATTGTAGCACTTTTAATTTATTCAGTGATTTTCTTTGAACTAAAACAAACATCCAAAAAAGCAAATTTTTCATTGGAAACTACTGTTGTAATTATTATTATTATCAGTGGAGCATGTAAAACCAATGGAGATAATGGGCATTCATACCCTGCTCACCTGGTGATTCTATCCGAGTCTACCTTCAACTCTTTTATGCTTAATTTGCTTCAGTTCTTTGAAAAATGTGACCACAGGTGATTGCACACTGTCTGGGAGGCTATAAAATCTCTGTTAATCTGAAGTCTTTAGGAACAGTATGTAAACTGGTTAGGCATGGCTCTTGGGCAGCAGCCTTGGGGAAGGGGATAAATTACATGACTTTGTAGGGTTTCCCGTAGTGCTAGGACTGTACAGATAGCGCACCCCTCCTCTTCAGCACCAATTGCCCTCCCAGGTGAACTTACAACAGAGCCCTCACTAGTAACGCTTGCCTAGTGTCTGGTGCACACAGTGATGTTCATTTTTATTACATACAGAGATTCTCATAATTCATCGCTGTTAGAAATACACTACCAGATAAAATAACAATGCAGAAAGGTGGATATTCTGAGTGCTGAGTTCAGAGGGCCCCAGAGGCGGTGACTTCCAGGTCTGCAGCCTGTGCAGGCAGAGATGGAGAGGAGCTGCCCCCCAAACAAGCCATGGCATCACTGCATCGTCCTCTAAGGGACTGAGCTTTTCCACATCACGAACTCCAAACAGAAAAAAAGTCACATGTACAGTCTATCACCTTCTCAGAAACACCATGGTCATATCACAGGCATTATTCATATGAAAGCATACAGTACATAGTATGTGTTTAATTCTTTAATTGTAACATACAAGAAAGAAAGAGGCAGGATCCAGATTCTCAAATTGCAATGCGTGTGCTGGGAGGTGAGCTGAGTTCTTGGAAAGCTTGAGGTTGTAGACACTGGAAGGTGTTTTCCCAAGCAGGACTTAGCATTCAAGAGCTACCATGCACACTTTTTTGCCTGCTACTTATTGCTGAGAACAGGCTAATGCTAGCCTGACCCCCAGTGAAACCTGAGTAACTTCCACACTGTATATGGATGAGATGTGAGCATTGATATCTGCTGTGAACTTGTGAAGAAGCCTCCTGCTGTGTTGCTAACATAGAGAAGGCAGACGCTACTGGACAAACTTCACAACACCCAGGACAGTAGACTTCTCTGGACCACGTAGCTTTTAGACTCCGCAGTTAATAAGCGTGCTAGGTATCCTGTTCAGAGATTTTATTTAAATCACTGGCATGGGATGCTTATATAAATGACCTTTGCTATACATCATTGCTAAGCATGGTTTGTGCTTCCAGGTGTACCAATGCCATTGGCAGATGAGGATTTGCAGCTGTGGAAAGAGGTAAGCATCATCTGCCATGTGGTATATTCCCATTTCTTCTGTGCCCATCCTTGCTATAGTCACACCTCCCTCTCCAGTATTTCTCTTTCATGGAGCTGAGGTGCTGCTTCTTCTAACCCTGCTTCTCTTGTACATCTATCCTGACATCAGCAAAGAGGTGAAACACCTTATTTTGCAGATTTTCTGAAAAGTTGTTCCCAGAGGATGTTGAGGCTAGGTGTTGAGATGTCATTCTAGGGAAAGACTGTCTTGGCTCAGTGGAGAGCTACATTTGATAACACCTGTCATTTAACTGTCAATGACCAGGCAGTGACTGTCCCTGGAAGCAACAGCGTGTCCCCTCTGGTAGTTTTATAGTCCATAAATGATACACAGGAATTGTTTCAACTCATCCAGTTTTACCTCTTCCTGCTTCCGTTGTGCACACAGGGCTGGCAGGCTACATTTAATCCTATCCTAGCCTCCCAATTTACTAGGTGAAGGATAATGTACTGTCTAAATTAGCACCTCTAACGTTTTGCTACTGATCGCTATCATAACTTCCACTGTCATCTTTGAAATGAACATTTGTTTTGACTCTAGGATGTGACACTGGCATTCACACAGGCTCTTCCCTGCCATTTTAGAACAGATGGAGCGGCAGGGCATAACAACCATGCCTCAGTGTTGCTGTAACCTTCATGTATTCTGCTGACATTTAATTTTGTAACTTCTGAAAACACTGGAAATCAAATGACTCACCAGAGATACAGATGCAGAGAGTTAATTTCTTCCTATTGCAGACATTGCAGGAGGCACTTCCCTTACTGTCAGCTCCCCTTAGTTCGTTTTGGAAGTGTTGAATCAAACACCAATGTATTTCTAGACTGGTACTTGAACAAGCCCTGGTGATATTTATCTTCTGGGGAAAAGTGTCCTTTTGGGAAGTAAGGTCCTGATTTAAGACATTCATGAAAATGAGTTATTTACATTCTGGACTGAAAAATGCTGGTTTATAAATTTCTGCATTTATTGCTAAGATTTACTAGTTGTAACACAGGATTTGTCCCTATGCCAACTGTAGGCAAAAGCAAAGTTTCCATGATTTCGGTGAACAAAATAGTATGCATAAGATATTAAATTATATGTAAAATTAAGTAACATAAGCAATATAAAACTTACTGTTATAACACGCATAATGCAGGACTAGAGAGGGTCTACAGAAAGGGGAAATTTAGGTTGAACGTTAGGAAAAACTTCTATACTGAAAAGATTATCAAAGACTGGAACAGGCTGCCCTGGGAAGTGGCTGAATCACCATCGCTGGATGTATTTAAAAGTCATCTAGATATGGTGCTTAAGGATATGGTGTAGTAGTGGCCCTGGTAGAGTTAGATAATGGTTGGACTTGATGGTCTTAAAGGCCTTCTCCAACCATAGTGATTCTGTGATTTTGTGAAAGAGAATTAGATGCACAGGTATATAACCTAAATCAACCTGATGACAGCATCATACTAGCTCACCAGAGTTTCTTGGAGTGAAGAGAATCAGTTCTTCCCTGTTTGTTAGTTTATTAATGGATCATTTAGGAGAAGCCATGCCTCTAAATTAACATAGGATATTTCCAGGCATGACTTTGAGTTTATAAAGATGGGAGGTTTGTAACTAAGCATTGTGTTCTTTTACTTCCATCTTACATTCTTTTGTTTCTTTATACTATTCAACCAAGCACAAACAACTCACAAGGTCCTACCTTCAGGCCACGTCTCTGAGATGGGATCAAAAATTACTGTGAAGAGGCATCAAGTATGACAGAAACTGTTACATTTTAATTTTTTTTTCTTAAAAAGGAATTAACAAAAACTGGAGCTTCCCTCAGCCCTTGCTTTGTTCATGCAGTTTCTAGGTGTGAGATACCTTGCCTTGCATTTTGTCCAACACAAAGCAGTTTTCGGCTTGTCCTGGAGCTGAATTATGGTAGTTCTCTAAGAGTCACCTCCAACTACAAGACAAGCAAATAAATAAACGAACAAAAAATAATCACAAAACCAAGCAAACGAAAAAACACACACACTCCAAAAAAAAAAAGAACCAAAAAACAACAAAAAAAACCCCCAAACTAATAAAAAAGCCCTTACCAAGATGAAAAAGTAAAGTCTTAATTTAGGCTACCAAAATTATTTCAGCTTATTTTATGTCATTCATTGCTGATTTCTCCCTCTACATTTTCTTACTCTGAAATTAGTGAAGCTGAACTAATATACCAGAGACAAACAACTGCAAGATGAAGGGTAAAGGGAATGGGGCAGATGTGTTACCAACAAAAACTATTTAAAAGGGGAATTCTGTGAGCTATTAGCTTTCCCATTACCTCTGCTAATGCTTTCTCTTAGATTGTTTCTGGAGAAATGATTCATCTCTTCTCTTGAAGTACTCAGATAAGCATTACTTGTTTCTTTTTACTTTTTTTTCATTTAATGCTTTCATTGTTAAAAGAGTGTTTAAAGCTTTTTACCTATAATAAAATCATAAGACCATTGCATTTTCTACTCTATTTTAAAAAAATTCTTTTTTTAAATGCAATCTATGAACTAGATGATTGGCAAGGCTTTTTGGCATCTAGACAAACAGTATCAAATATTCAGTGGAAGAAATGGCACATACTAACACAGATTGCTATTGATACAATTTCAAAGTTATACAATAAAAAGTTAAGCCTCTTTTTTTCCCATTATTATTATACTGTGCAGCTTCAGTTGGAATACTGTAGATTTTCCCTTTTCTTTACAAAATCCTCTCAGCCTTCAGCACTGGTAATTTACTTCCATGAATTCAAATATCCCTTATTCCATTTCTTCTCCCTTCCCTATTAATAACTCTGCTAAAAAAGATTCAGTATTATGGGAATTTTTATCTTGGAAAAGAGACACCAGAAGGTGTCCATACAAAGTCATGAACAGTAGGGAGACAATGGGTGGGAATCCCTTATGCAGTAATTCTTCCAAGACTATACAAAGATAGTACTGAATGAAGCTAGCTTTGAAAAGACTGATCAAGACAAACAGAAGTGGTATTTCACACAGTGTTTAGGAAATTCTTACTGCAAGTTATTGTGGATGCTAAAAGTTTGCAAAGATTCGGAGAGAGATTGGTCAAATTCACAGCCCAGAAATCCACTGTGATTGGAGAATATGGGTTTTACTAGGCCACTGGTCTCTTAGGCTCTTCCCTGGGTGCCAATGTATAGTCAGATAAGATGCAGACCTAAACAGTCATTTATTGTGTTCCAGATGAAATGGCTGGTGGCGATTGGAGCTTCTTGGTTTGATTCATGCATTTTTATATCGGTTGGTTGTTTTTTTTGTCTGTGTGTAACATTCCATTCTGTGCTGACATGTTTAAGTTCAACATTAATGACTTCTCCCACAGTGCTTTTTGAGTTTAGATCCCTTGAGATATACTGACTACATCTCATACTAGCACTGTGATCTGGGAACCATGTCCTTTAAACAATCTTGTAAGGCTCTGCATTTGCCAAAGAAATCAGTGCAAATCTTAGATATTGGCTGCTTGGTGACACACACAAATCGACTGGCATGCATAAGATGTCCTGACAATATCATAATCCATCAAGAGAAGTGTGTGTCATACACCTGCAGGGATGCTGGAATTCGATTGGACAAGCTGTGTTGGATGACTGTGCATCTAATTACTTGCTCTAGTACTGTCATTTTCCTTTTCTTCAGTTTTGCATAATCCAAAAATATCACAAAATAAATTTAAGTTCATAGTCCTTACCACAGATGCTTAAAAACATAATCTAAAATACGATGCAGCCTGAGAACATTATAAATAAGAGGGGCAAGAGGTGGGTAAGAGAATAAAGGACTCAGATAGGTATATGTTTGTTCAGATTAAGCAAGCATGCATTTTTAATGTGGTTAAGGGCTTTTTTTCCCCTTGAATGCAAAATATTCCATGAGTATACCTGTAAGGATTCCTTACAGTGGAAAAGCTTACCATGCCTTTAGCTGAACTGAACTGTTTCTGAAAATATACGTACTTCACTTCTTTTTACTAACGAGACTTCTTAAAAAGGGCTGTGTGATCTTTTGCAGATAGATGATGCATGTTCTGCCTACCTGTCCAGAGATTCTCAGCCTCAGGTTAGTCAGACGGGTGGGGGGGGTATTATTTTGATACTGTTTGTTATATTGAGTGTGATACCTGAGTTCATGTTTTCTTTGTATTAGGCATCCAGTGCACTGGAAGAACTTTGCTTTTTGGTCATGGAATTTCTCCAGAAGCCACAGGTAACGCACATAAAAGACAATTTAGCATTTCTGAAACCTGATCTCTCAGGATGCCAGTGTCTACAACAAATTCTGAGGATCCAGTACCTGAAGTGTCACTTGGTGCTGGAAGTAACATCAGTTCTTACTCTGAAATACTATGTGCTCTAATCCAACACTTACTAACGGGGATGCTCCAGTGCCTGGAAAATAATCTCCAGGTTGGATACAAAGTGTCAGGTGTTTCTATAGTGCTAGATTACAAAAATTGATGAGCTTTCAGTGGAGAAAGAAATTTACTAAGGAGAGTCTAGGGATATACAAAGGAGCATCTGCTAAATCCAGTGACTCTTCTACTGGAGAGTAATCAATGCTCTTTAGTTTCAAAAGAGTAGTTACACTGATAAGCAAAGATATAGAATAGATCTTTGCTTACATGTTAACCCTTCTTGTCAAAGAAGGGTGACATTCTAATTCAGTACTGAGAAGTTTATAATGTAATCAAAATTGCCCATTGCTCTTTTAACAAATAAAAGCTTCTCTACCAATTATTATTCCTACAGGATTTAGATGAAAAAGACAACACCAAAAGGGTAAGATTTCTATGTATGTTTTATGATCACACTAAAATTGTCAAGCACAATCATAACACCCTTGCCCGGTTTTGTAGTAAAATCCCACTTTTAATTTTTTTGAACAGTTCTTATTTCATTATTCTAAGACTCATGACTCAGGCAACTCAGACATCATGGTAAGTGGCGTAGCATCTCCTTGTGAGTACGTGTGGTTATATGTAAAAGCAAGGTAATGTTCCTTTTCCCAGTGGTCTCTCCAACCGTATAGCAAGCTCAGGACTGGGAGGTTTTCATTTAAGATATAGAATGTGTCTTCATAACATGGAAAATGATCATCAATACCGTTCCAAATGTGTAAAAATACAACCAAACACTCATAGAATCCCAACTGTACCTTAATCTTGTAGTTACATTTAAGAATAAGATCAAATGCTAGTTTCTGGTCCTGCAACATAACATATGTAGTGAAACAATGTGGATTTATAGAACCTAAGACCATATCAATAAATATCAAGGACTCTTAATGAATTTTAAATAATTTTTAATTAAATGGTATGTATTTATTTGTGCATGCCACAGATATGTATCAGACAAAATAGTATTTCATCTCACTCAGACTTTGGATTATATTTTAAATGAAAAATATGATTTTAAAAATAGCCTAGTATCGTTGCTATAAAAATATTCTCACAAGCCATCAATATATGCCAAACTACGTGTGATCCATTCTTGCTTCTAAAGTGCAAACATAATCTGTTATTTCTGTGCATCTGAGTGTTTTTTCTGTGCACGAGAGGATTTTGGAGTAATTTAAACTTATTTTTTCTCATTTTTTCCCAATCATTCTTATACGTTCATGTCCATTTTTGCCTTGTTCTTTACATTTCTTCAGAAATATGTGGTATAGTTCCTATAAAGTGATATTGATGTTATCGGCATCAGTGTTTTCATGATAGAGCAGGTCTGGAGGTTTTAATGGTATTCACTGAAATGAGCTGGTTTTGTTGCTACTCCTGTTTAAGAGGTTACCGTATCCCATTTCGTCCCCATCCTGAATACTTCTGCCCCTGCCTTCTTGCTCTTCTGGTTTAGCTGTTTAGGGGACTATTTTCTAGCTCAGACACCCAAATTAGGTGAGAACCACCATTGTTTGGCTTATTTAACATCTCTCTACAGACTGCAAAGCAGAGCCCTTTAACTCCTCTGCTACTTGTCAGACCACTTTGGTAACTCTAGTTATTCCACAAATCACATTTCTTTTTGTTGTTACACTTTTCTAAGTAGTACTGTATAAACAATGTATTATTCTTTAAAATTATGTTTATATGAGTTGAAGGTTGAAATTGGTTGATGGAACATGTTTTTTCTACTTTATTTCTCGCTACGGACCACTTTCTCTAAAAGTCCACATGGTTGTGTTTTCCCAGGGGGCACTTACACTGCACACTATGCCACTCCGCTTAACCAGGTTGTCTGCAAGCATAAAGTCTTGTTGAAGACAAGGAATTTCATGATTGGAGTTTTTTTAGATAGAATGATCAGTATGACAGTTACATTTACAAATTTTACTTGAGAATGTATCACTCACACACAGTTTTCTAGCAAAAAACCTGTGATTTAAGTTATTTTGAAGTAAAGTTAACTTTTCAGTACAATGGAGGTCAAAGCTGCTAGCTAGCTAGCTGCTAGCTTCTGTAGCAGATAATTGTAAAAATATCAGTAAGAGTACTGTACGGAAATATTCTCTATAGCACTCACAGAGACAGATCAAAGTCTGAATAACTGCAAGAATTGTAATAATTGCAAGAAGTCTGTAAACAGTTCAGAACTTTCAGTGATAAAGGTGAGGCTACATAGCTCTTCCCTCTATCACTGTGTCAGCTACATTCATAGTGTAAATATAAATGTTGTTGCCTGTTTGTTATGTCAGAAAGTTAAAAAAACTTGATTCTCAACATCTTCAATCCTGTTTTGGTGCATGTTTGGTCCATAAGCCAATACTGTGGGAAGAAACTTCTTTTGCAGCATAAGGTGTGAATGTCTTTGTTGCTCATGTGTCTGTGTTCGTGTCCTCTCAGTCGTCTGTCCTGCATCCTTTGCTGCAACTCGTTCCCCAGCTTAATGAGAGAAGACTGAAGAGATACAAAGTGGACGTATGTAATCTTAAACTCTGCATGCTTGCATTCTCACACTTTGCCATTCATTAGCTCTTCTAAAAATGTCCTTGTAGACCCTTCTGCTCAAAACATTATTTTCATGATTTATTATCATACCAGTGTATTTTCATCAGAAATGTGAGGGGTTTATATCGTTTGTGAAAAATAATCCTGCTGGTCCTTAACATTTAAAACTAAATAAACACTGAATTCATACATGCCTACCACAGAACAGTGGTAGAACACAGAGCATATGTATCAAAATGAATCTGTTAGCTCTTTTAAAAAGAGAAAAATACTTTCAAATTTATCTGTATCATTATATTGCAGTTGAGTTACATTTTCTAGAGGGGTTCTTTGTTTTTTTCCCCCTATTTGGAATTAAAACTATATCTACTCCTTAAACTTATATTGTTTGAGAGTTATAGCACTATGAATTCCCAAGTAATTTATAGGCAATTTTACTGTTTAACTTAATGTGCAGATAAGAAGGTTCTTCATGAAACTAATTTTCCATGGAAAAGTAGTGTGTTTTGGAACAAAAGTTTCAAACAGAGAACCTGCTCCATTATTTCCAAAATATCATAAAATTTGCTGCAAATGCAATTTCAAATTTCAAAAATCAAAAAGCAGTAGCCTATTAATGTCTATCTCTTTAATGAAGTTATGGAGAGAAGAGAAAAATGCAGGCTGATATATAAGAATCTTTCTCTACAAGAATACTGAAGATTCATGTATAATAAAATATACCAGAATCTAAGACCCAGATTCTTTCTGTTTTACACTAACTTCAGCTTGGTTATTCCTTAGATTCATTCATATGATTCCTTATATTCACTGATACACAATTTAAATTAGGTGTACAAATATGATATTTAAAACTCAGACAGTGATTTTTAGTCTTATGAATAGGCACATCAGCTTTCATCTACCCATGGTTGTGGTTGGTTATACCATCTACTCCTCTCTTTGGCTATAGTGTTTGGAAACGAGCTCAGAGCAGGCTAACGTAACTTTCTGGCAAAAGGCAAATATTTATCAAGCTTTTTTTTTTAATACCTTAAGTACCTTATTTTCATCACATTTTTCAAGTAGGAATGAATGATGATGAGTATTATGCAGTTCCTTAGTCATATTTTCAAGTGGCCAATTTTAGAAGACTTGTCTCCTATAATTTGTACTATTGTACTCATAACTAGTTAGAATTCCAACCATTCTGCACTGTGATAACTAACAGTCTTTAATTTCTAATCACCGTGTAACACTCATGCTTACATGTTAACCCAGCTAAATACATAAGCACATGCGTAACCAAGGTCGTCATTTCAGTGGGACTGTTCACATGCTCAGTGCTAGGCTCTTTGCTACATAAGAATCGTAGCTGCAGCTACAAGGTTGAATGTAGGATCTGTGGCACTTTCAACACCCATGCTGAATAACACCAACCCTTATTTTGTGAACTACAGGTACAGGAATGTTCTAGATTAGTCAGTGCTATTGTGGATAATTGGATTAGATTAAAGGAGATGGTGCAATAACCTCATCAATCCTTAGGTAGAATAAGAGTGGTAGTTTAACTACGATCTGTTTGAAGAGGAATGGAATATAGAACTGTCACAGTCATATCAATAGTAACAATTTTTAAGAAAGACGGTGTAACAACAAAAGCTACACTAGTTCAGATCACATTTTCATCAGTCCAGTATTCTGTGTCTAAGCGTCTTGTGCATAGACACAAAAGAGGTGGAAGTACCAGGGCAAATGTAGAGCAATCAGTCCCTTGATATACCCTCTAGTTTCTGCCAGGCACATTGTAGAGACCTTCTGAGCTGAAGGCTTCATCTGGAACATTATGTAAAATAGCCGTTAATGGATTTAACCACCTTTGATTTTTCCCTATATGCTTTAAATGATTATTTGTTATGAAGTATTTTATGATTTGGCAATTAGGACTACAAAGTGAAGAGCTCATTAAATCCCAAGGAAAATGTATAATATTAAATACGTACTTGCATATATTTTCTTCCATAAGGCTGAAGCCAAGAGAAGTAATGATATGGCCAGCATTTACAGAATACAGCCATTTTAATATACTCATAAATGCAATACAAAAATCTAAGGAAACTATGAAAACAGCTCTAAATTGAATTGCATTTTATAGAAAGCAACTTTTTAAATGTCCTATTGTTAATTTCCGCTATGAGTACCAGTCACCCTGTTAAAGGTGCTATTTATTGGTGTGGGGTGCATAAACACCAGGCGTTCGCAAAATGTTTGCATCTTCTGGAATCAATTTCATTTTCAGACTCTTGGTTCTGGTATTTTTGTGTGCACTTTATCTATCTTAATGTCACATTGAATCTTTGAAATTAATCCATATTATGCTTATCATATTTGTTTATATGGCAGATTTTGGCACATTTTAATACAAGAGATAAAAATCCTTTCTACATGTCATAGCAGTTTATAAGAAAATAGGGGTCATAGCAGTTTAAGAAATTTAAGAAAATACCGAGATAGTCTGCCAGCAATAATAACACTAGTGCAGGTATTCCCTGACTGCGGGAATGCCACCAATCTCTTTCCCAGATACTCTACCAGCTGGGCTGATGAGGAAATGGCATAGGTAAACTTTAAAGCCAGTAGGTGATCAAAGCAACTCTACCTAAGATGTGAAGCAGAACTCCGATGCCCTATGGAGCAAGAAGCTCCTATGTTCCTGCAGGGTGCCCACTTTTAGTTGGACTATCTGACTCTGGTGTCACCGCGCTTCAGAAAGAATGAGTCTGATGATGATTTTTTTTTTTTCATAGTGGGAGAAAAAAACGGAACCTGCTATACATAAACACACCCACCTCTCTACCCAACCAGACAAGGAATTGAAATGTATGGGTGAAGGAGGAGACATGCTTTATTAAATTCATTCCTCCTTCTCAGTTTGTACTGACACCAGATTTTGTCATGAACTTGATTCCTCTTGAGCTCCATCTTGACCGATATAGTATGATCTAAGACAGAAGACACAGGAGCATTTCATTGACAAGTCAATCTAAGAGACTGAACAAGATAAGATTTTAGAGGGCTAGCATTGATTCTAAATAAACGTACTTCTAAATGAATACATCTGTTTCTGTATACATATATACATGCAAGTTTGTGGATATATATATCCATATACACTACAGAATGTATTAGGATTTTTTTTAACATCTCCAAACTCTTGGAAGTTATGAGGCAAGTGTTATAATGGAGACAGAAAACAACTGAAGCTAAAAATCTAATACCAATGTCCTGACAAGAAATCAAACCAGGAAACTGTAATCTTCTTTAAGAGGTGTCAGGTTCTAATTAGAAAATTACATGTTAATATGTTAAAAGTCCATAAGCCAAATCATAATACTGTATTAGTAACTGTACTCTTGAAACCTTTTATGCTTTAGATCAATTTCCTTAACTTGCAACAGCTGACTATTTTGTTTCTGTTATGTTTGTTCACACATCAATTAGAAAAAGTAGAAAAAATAATGAAATACAACACTCCAATGGCAATGTACAAAACTCTACTATATAGGCACATTTTAGCCTTTTGAAATTAAAAAACCATATAGTATTATATGGATGATAGATCTGTGATGGATATTTCAAACCCAGGTAATGTTAGAATGAGGTGGACAATAGGAATAAAAATCATACATGTTTTACCTACAGCAAATAAATTGGGTATGATGGTAAGTCTGATCAACTGAAGTCAAAATTAAAAACAAAACTCAAAAATTAACGTATACTTTAAACTATACTTCATTTCAAAGTTTCCTTGAATAGAATAGACCGTGGAAAGATTGCTTTCTGTGACAACTTCGGCCATGATCGTAGCCCAGGAGACCACATGACCTCAGTTTTTAATTGAGGAATACCACCATTGCGAAATAAATTCCACCGAAATTTCATGTTCTGCTAAGCATAAGCTGTGAACTATTTTGTTTCTGAATTGGCCTGTCTCTCCACCTGCAGGACAGACACATCATTCACATAGCGGGTATTAACACCAGCAATGAAAATACTGTCGTTGACTTTATGGGTTCTGTAATCACAAAGGTCTCATTAGAACAACTGAATACTTCGTGCTTTGTATTTGTTTTCTTCATCATTAGTTTCCCCTCCCTTTCTGTATGGATTAGCAGACAGTTGTTTCTCAACGTGTGCAGCATGGACA
The DNA here is from genome assembly GCA_013396935.1 of Baryphthengus martii. Lineage (NCBI taxonomy): Eukaryota > Metazoa > Chordata > Aves > Coraciiformes > Momotidae > Baryphthengus > Baryphthengus martii. Next base: position 5,482 of record VWZK01017673.1, on the reverse strand, counting down.
GGACAGCGTATCATATGCACTGGTCTTCTCTTTGGGAGTTAATCTGCGAGGCATGATCATGATACAACTCTGGGAACAGTCTGGGATCTCGTTCTGGGGCTAGACCCCAAGTATTTGTGTTTTTTAAGCTTGCCATATCCTTCTGTGAGGTGCAAAGACCAACTCTGCTCTGTCCATAGAGACTCCACTACCATGAAGACACGCTGGTTGTGTCTGGGGAATGAAACCTGGAAAGTCAAAGGCAAAGGCTGCTCATCATTGCTAGTACCACTCTAAAGCAAACTGAACTGAGCCAAAATTTGAGGTGGAATTTGGCCCCCATTTCTGTGTTTTCTGCTACTTTTACCTGACAGCATGACAGGAAAAATAAACATGAAATATGCCTTAAAGAGCAAGACTATAGTAGTACTAAATAAATACTTCTAACATGTGCATAAACAACCTCTCTAGATGGATTCATGTACAAAAGTAGATACGATTTATAATACCTTTTTTTTCAGGAAGAACTTCAAGGACCTGGAGGGATTAAAAGTAGAGGCTACTTTTTCTACAGGGTATGACTTCTTTGGCTTTTTTCCTTTCCATCTGTGATGAGTGTTACAAAACAAAAACTAGGGAAACCAATGAATTACAGGAAGAACTACTGTGACTGAGGAAACTTGTTTCAGTAAAAGCATCTCACTGTAGAAGACCATTCAAGATCTGCTCCAGACATTTTCTTGGATGGAAACAAAGGCGTATTTGGAAGTTCTTGTACATGTCCTAATGTTTCTGTATACATTATATTATGCTGTGTCTTAGTAAGTCTTGGTTATTATCTCTATAATTCTCAGAAAAAGTTCTAGAAAATATGCCATCTTGGATAATCCTTCTAAAGCATTGTTCAATACAGTACATTTGAACGTGATATAACTACAAGGCCATGCTTACACACTGTAACAAAACACCTAGTGGGCCTGACCTTCCAGTTCTCCTTGTGTTTTGACTGGTAAGATTAGAAACTAGACACAGAAATTCTCATAAGTACGACACTACTCTGCTCATCTTTGATGCCACAGAGCTTTCTTACTCCATTTTTTGAAAGTTTAGCAAGTTAAGGATGGCAAGTCAAACTTAGTTGTACTTTTCTTGATTTTGGTTGATCTTTTTTTCTATTTAAATAAGAAAATGGCTAAGGAAAAGAAGACAAACTTGTATAGTTATATTTCTTACATATGAAGATTGGATCTTTATAGCACTTATGACAGGCCAAAGTTATGGGTAATATTAACATTGATGCATTCGTGATACCAGAGTGAAAAGTGAAAGCTCATCAAGAGATTTTTTATCAGCTTTAGTAGACATTGTATCAAGTTCCTTCATAGAGCAAAGTATCTCTGAAATGACCATGGTGAAAAGGGAGAAACTCTTTGCCTATGTTAAAGAACATAATCTAAAAATAAAACTACATGACATGTATTTCTTTAATTACAACAAACAGTTACAATGCAGTAACAACAACAACCTGGAAGTACACCTTGAGAAAATGCAAAAAGAATGACCGATAATGGTCTCTCAAAGCGACTTCTTGTGGCTTTCTCCCTCTTGTAAAATCACACAAGACAGGCATAATCCATTCTTCAATCTCTGTACAGTAAATTCATACTGCAAAACTCTCTTCCTGATGTAGATATACATAAAACAATAACTGGTTTCAGGTTTGGCTTTAGCAGTGTCACATTGACAGAACTGAGAAATTCCCCAGTTTCAATATATACCAAATTGGGTGGGGCTTTGTTACTGAAACCAGTCAGTTTTATAGAGAGCTTATTGGGTATTTGTCTTTCAGCCACGCAACGGAAGGAGATCGGTGGATTTTCGCTAAGGAGGTATTTACGTAATGTTTTTAATCACGATCTATATTTAAGTTAGTTTATTTTCATACAAATAAGGCAAATATTTATGTTGAGGAGCTCAACATAAATAGCTCTCAAAAAGCTTTTAACTGTTTTGTCAATTTAAGATGTCTGCGGGCAAGCTCCTCCCGAAAGTGCTAAATTCACATATCTTCAAGTAAAGTGAATAAAAATTGTAGGTACTTAGTTCCTAGAACAGAGAACACAGAGGTGTTTCAGGCAGCAAGAAATGGAAAATATCCCAGATCTGTAAATAATCTGGAAAATTAACAATGAAAAGTGTATGTCAGGAAGAACTGATTCAACTACCTATCAAATATATACTGACATCCTGGGGATAATTCCCCTGTTCTTACACAGAAAAAAGCCCTCACACGGAAACTAAGTACAGGCTTCAGGATTTAATGTCAAATTATTCAACTCTTTGGAGAGATAAAAAGATGTTTCCTTATGCTAATACTATAATGCTTTGTTTTCGAATATATCTTACATCTCTATTATATTTTAAGTATTTAGTGTTACATCACATTAATAATTGAAGCTTTTTCTTATTTTTCAGGATTTTAGATTCCTGATCTAGAACTAACGCTGCAGGAATGCTGAGTACATGGACATCATGTTTTCTTTAAAAAAATTATTCATCACTTATGTACAATTAAAAATCACTAGAATGTAAAGGTTCTTAAACTCAATTCCATTAAGGATTCAAATGTTTCTTTAATTTGTGGATATATTAAAAGCATATTAAAATTACTTGATTCCTAGTGTTATGATCTTTATAACTGTGTGTAAAAAAGTTACAGTGTATGCATGCAACAGACATTGCTTCTAACAACATTGTTATGTGCGTTTATTTTCCCTTACAAATAAAGGCATTCAGTTGTTTTAATGTTTGCAATGTAGACTATTGCATTTTTTTTTTCATAATATACTGCAAGTAACTTGTCCAGTATTTAAAATTGCAGTTTATCTCGGCAGGCCAAACTAAAGGTGTGGTTTGTCCTTCAAGATGATGTTCTCTACCCCCATACTTTCTTCATTCTAGCCTCTGGACTTCTGGCAATCTGCAGGGTCAAGATAAGTGTTCTGCAGGTGGTCTACAGAACTGTCCTGAGACCTCACCTGCAGTACTGTGTCCAGCTCTGGAGTCCTCAGCACAAGACATACATGGACCTGTTGTAGTGGATCCCGATTAGGGCCGCAAAAATGATCAGAGAGCTGGAACACCTTTCCTATGAAGAAAGTTTGAGAGAATTGGGGTTGTTCAGCCTGGGGAAAGCTCTGGGGAGACTTTTCTGTGGCATTTTAGTATTAAAGGGGGCCTGTAAGAAAGATGGGGACAGACTGTTTAGAAGCACCTGTTGCAACAGGACAAGAGATAATGGTTTAAACTAAATGGGGGTAGATTTTAGTTTGTTTCCATACCTCCTCCAGATCAGTGCTGACCCTTCCACTTTGGTCTATGTACACACAACAACTTGTATTAATGATCGTGCACACCCCTCCCCGTGCAGCCAATAACAAATCCAAAGCCATTCTATTTTGTAGTACTACTTGGGATAGACTTGATATTTCGACTTGTTGGGCCTTTATAGCATCCATAGTTCTGTTTTCTATGTCCTCTATCATTATCGATATGTTGATTATGGTTTTCTCTAGCTCACTTACTCCCAACCATGGTAAAAACCATCGAGCAAAACTATGAAATTTACTGGGCCGTTCAATTAAGGGGTTGTTGATGTCTTGTTCTATTCTCTTGATATGATTCCTCAAATATCCCTTGGTTAATGAATCATATAGAGTCATATTAGGGACCACCGCCCCCAGAGTGCAAGTCCCCTTCCAATTTTTAGGCAATATTTTTCGAGCTGTATTATTACATAACCAGTACCATCCCTTTCCTTCCGGCACTGGCCATGCTGTAGTATTTTGAGTCCCACTTCTACTGCTAATGTTTATAGTATTATTACAATAATTCTGGTTCCCTACGTAAGTTGTCACTTGACAGTCCAACTTCCCCATTCCCTTAGGAGGATTACATCTCTGGACACAGGTATAGTACGACTCCTGAACGTTAGGGCTATTCACCTCTAATTCTAAAATCTCATCATTTTTAACATTCCAGGAGGTATTTGTCCACAGATCTGTCCATGAGTCATTGTTGGGCAAGGGGATCCCAATCAGGGATATACCCTTCTTCCCATTCTCTGGTATATGTGTACATATCCAACAATCAGTCTTGTTCAAAGTCTGCGAAATGCGTTGTACCAGAGATACATGTGCATTTTCATTCCATGCAGCCAGATATAGTTTTGGTAAGCACAATGTTACAATTAGGACTTGTAGAGTCGGAGTCGTGTAGGTCCTGCCGTGGTGACCTTCCATGATCTTTCAGGTGCTCTTTTTACTCTTGAATAGTGGATCCAAGCTGACTGCTCTCCAATTTTGATGGCAGTATGAGTTATCAACAGCACCTGATACGGTCCATTCCACTTCTCCTCCAACGGTTGTCCTGAAAAAGTCTTTATATATACATAATCACCGGGCTTGAAGGGATGGATTGGTTGATCCAGCCCTCTAGCTCTGGTCCCTAACACAATCTTTTGTATTTTATTCAATTGTTTCTGTAATTCAGACACATACTGATTTAAATATTCAGATCCCAACTGTGCCAGATCTTCCCCTTTATACTGAGATTGATAGGGTCTCCCATATAAAATTTCAAAAGGACTTAAATTCTCCCTTACCCTAGGTTTAGTTCTAATTCTAAGTAGCGCCAAAGGGAGTGACTGATGCCAAGGTAAGTTGGCCTCCTGTCCGATTTTAGCCAACTGTTGTTTAATTAGATGATTCATTTTTTCTACTTGTCCACTTGCTTGGGGCCGATATGGGGTGTGCAATTGCCAATCTATTCCCAAGACTTTACTTATCTGTTGCACCACTTGGGCACAAAAATGTGAGCCCCTGTCAGAGGACATTGCTGCCGGGATCCCAAAACGGGGTATAATTTCATTTAACAATATTTTAACTACTTCTCTTGCTTTATTTGTCCGACAAGGAAAGGCTTCTGGCCATCCTGAAAAGGTATCCGTAAGAACCAACAAGTAACGATAACCTCCCTTTCTAGAGAGTTCCGTGAAATCAATCTGCCACTGTTGTCCAGGATAATTCCCTTTTCCAATTGTCCCTAATCTTACTTTAGCTGTAGTATTAGGATTGTTTCGTAAGCAAATGTTACATTGTTTAGCTACTTGGCTTACGATTGAATAGAGGTTTCGCCCCACTAATACTCTGTTCAGGCCTTTGTACAAGGTATCAACCCCCCAGTGTGTCTTGTTATGTTCCATGAGAGCTGTGGTCCACATTAGATTGGAGGGCATCACCACCCGGCCATCTTTTAAATGAACCCATCCATCTAATTCCTTCGTCCCACCCAAATCCTCAATCAATTTCAAGTCTTCTCTGGTGTAGTTTGGTTTATGTTCTTTACTTACAGTTTGAAGTTTACCGTCTGGTATCAAAGACAACACTCTCGTTTCTGTCTCCTCGGCTATCCGTCTGGCTTCACGATCTGCCAGCCTGTTCCC
>VWZK01017672.1:0-22718 GCA_013396935.1 Baryphthengus martii | reverse complement strand
CCAACCCCTCCCAATATAGGATTCTAGGATTCCCTGTTGGGTTGAGGGAGGCAGGCTCTCCTTGGACTCTGCCAGGATCCTTGGACCCTGCCGGGCGAGGACAGCACGTTATCTGGAGCCTCCATCACGCCCAGGGTTGAAGAGAAGGGACACCCAGCAGCCTCCAGCTGAGCAGCCATCAAGGCTTCAATGGCCAAGCATCGCTGTGACGTTCCTCCTCCGCAGGGAGCGCGTGTCCAAGCACAGAGAGCAGAGCGCGGTGTCCAAAGGGGGTAGTTTATCAGAGATAACGTAGGGGTGGAGCCACGGTGGCATTTTTCCCCGTGGCTCTGCCACGCCTTAGATCACCCTCCTCATCTCCCGTCCCCGGCACACTCTGCGAGCGTCGGCCTCAGCTGTATTTTCTTCCCTGGCTCTTGTCAGATGCACGAAACAATGGCAATTGTAAAGCTCAGCATCTGGTGACCGGGATAGACAAGGAAGCTGAGGGAAGATCTACTGGGCTATGTTCTCCTGGCACCGAGGAGGAGCAGGAGGGATGCAGTGAAGGCTGCTCATCCCATCCTCACACCCATCCCAGGGGTTATCTCCTCCAAGCTACCACGGAAGTCATCCTTGTTTGGTGCCACCGCTAAATGGTGACCACCAGGAAGAAGTTTGACCACAGTCCCACCCTTTGCTCAACAGCAGTGAACGAGGTATAAACGTTATCCCTGTTTCGAACCTAATTTGTGGGACAAGGATTCGACACCGAGTCCTGGGGACAGATGGACAAGTTTGTCCTTCTCTCCCTCCCCAGAAGGGACACCTTTGGGTAAGATCAGTGCCCACCGAGGCTTCCAGCAGCACAGTGATGAGAGGGAGGCCAAAAGGTGTGAACGTGCCGCGTGAAGGAGCCCGGTTTAGAGCCAGAGGGTGGATGGTGCTGATGTGAGAGCCGAGCCGGCTCTGAAATTGGCTTCACTTCAGAAAAATGAGGCCAGAAGAGGTGGCTGGTGGTAGGCTGGGGAATTCTCCTGCAGCTCCTCTCTTGCTGCCCTCGGGGATGTTGAGAGGGGCAGGAAGAGCAGAGTTCAGCCTGAGATGCTGAACCTGGGGGGTTCATCTGCTTAGATTCTAATAATCTTTAATCTGGGTCTCTGCTGGGGAGTCCTTGGAGGTGACACAAGGACAGACACAACCCAGCCCTCTTCGTGCACATCACACGTGGCTGGTGAGCGCCTGTGAGGGCCCAGAGTGGCTTCCAAGGCTGCAGACAACAAGATGCTCCTGCCTTCACTTGCGAGAAACTTCCAGAGACAACAGGCTGACACCTCCCTGAAGCCTGCCCGTGGACGTGTGATGCAACTGGTGACAAGGATGGGCCAGGTTCCCAAGGAGCCCCCAGCATCCTGGGGGGGCAGCAATGGTGGGGGGCAGCAGGGCCAGGGAAGGGAGCAGCCCCCTGGGCTGGGCACTGGGGAGGCTGCCCCTTGAATCCTGGGCTCAGTTTTAGGAATTCCCTCCCTCCCAGAAGGAGCTGGAGGGGCTGGAGCGTGGCCAGAGAAGGGCAATGGATCTGGGGAAGGGTCTGGAGCAGGAGTGTGGGGAGGAGCGGCTGAGGGAGCTGGGCTGGTTCAGCCTGGAGCAAAGGAGGCTCCGGGGAGACCTTCTGGCTCTCCACAACTCCCTGGAATTCAGGAGCTTGGAGCCAGGGGGAGTCGGGCTCTGCTCCTAAGGAACAAGAGGAAGCGGCCTGGAGTTGCCCCAGGGGAGGTTGAGGTTGGAGTTGAGGAGCAATTTGTTGCCCTTTGGGGTTGTCCCGTCCTGTGCCAGGCTGCCCAGGGCAGGGCTGGAGTCCCCCTGCTCCCTGGAGGGGTTTCCAAGGCGTGGAGCTGTGGTGCTGAGGGACAGGGCTCAGGGGGGCCCTGGCAGGGCTGGATCAATAGTTGGACTCCATGATCCCTAACATCTCTTCCAAACAAAATGATTCTGTGATTCTCCTCCTGTTCATGCAGCTGACCAGGAACAAGCCCTGCTTGGTCAAGGAGCCAAAATCAGACACTCACCAGCTTCCTGACACAACTGAGGAAGCCCAATCCTGAGCAGGGGCCCATGGGGCACAGACAGTTACACAGCAGGAGGCAGAAGACCTGGTTGCTATTTCCAGTGCCCACAGACCCAAGGCCACGGCTCCTGACAGAGCAGAGGTTCCAATTTACCCACCCCTGGGACAGTGATACTTGGGGTAGTAGAAAGCTACAGATTTTCAGCCTAGTGAAAGAGCCCTGAAGAGCCCACCCACCCTCATTCTCCAAGCAGACGTTCTGCAGTAGGGTTTTGGATGAGTCAGCTCACAAAAAGGCACTTTAAGGCTGGAAGAAGGGAATCCTGCAATGGTAGGAAGCTCATGTCCACAAACACAAGGCTGGATGGTTGGGAGAGAAAAGAGCCCCAGCTCCAGCTCTTCTGAAGGTTGTCACAGCAAAGCCACCAGCCTCACGGTGACAGTCACCACGAGTCGATGGGGGAAGGTCTCCAAACTCCCGTGTCCTGCAGGAGTCCGTGTCTCTGTGGGGGCAGCAACTGGAACTGGTCAAAGCACCAGCACCTGGAGCAGGGACCATGGGGCACAGGAGCTCATGTGTCTGGGTCACCAGCAACTGAAGCAGAGCAGAGCGTGATCAGGAGTGACAATGGAGCTGGGCAGCTGGAGAGCAGGGAGAGTGGTTTGGGAGCCGGGTATGTGTGTGTCCCAGAGCAAGAGAGCTGGAGGAGCTGCTCACCAGATGGACCAGGGGCTCCAGGCCAACTGCCAGTAGGACCATGGGGTTGGGGGGCAACTGAGACCCCCACTTGTGCTTTTCAGCTCTGTGGAGAAGGCCCTGGGAGTCCTGGTGGACAACGTTGCCCACGAGCCAGAAATGGGCCCTCCTGGCCAAGAAGGGCAATGGTCTCTTGGGGGCACCCAGCAGAGTGTGGGCAGCAGGTCAGGGAGGTTCTCCTGCCCCTCTGCTCTGCCCCAGGGAGGCCACTTCGGGAGTAGCGGGGCCAGGGCCGGGCTCCCCGGTTCCAGAGAGAGCGGGAGCTGCTGGAGAGAGTCCAGGGGAGGCTGGGAAGCTGCTGAGGGGCCTGGAGCATCTGTGTGGGCAGGAATGGCTGAGAGCCCTGGGGCTGTTCAGCTGGAGCAGAGCAGCCCCAGAGGGGAGCTGAGCAAGGCTGAGCAAGAGCTCAAGGGCCCCCGGGGGGCGAGAGGCTGGGGCCAGACTCTGCTCAGGGGTGCCCAGCACCAGGACAAGGGGCACCGGGCACCGACTGGAACCCAGGAGGTTCCCTGGGAGCGGGAGGAGCAACTTGTTTGGTGAGAGGGGGTTGGAGCCTGGCCCAGGCTGCCCAGAGAGCTTGGGGAGTCTCCTTCTCTGGAGAGATTCCAGAGGTGCCTGGACCCTGCGCTGCTGGGCCCCCTGCTCTGGGTGACCCTGCTGGAGCGGGGAGGGGGCACCAGAGGAGCTCCAGAGGGACCTTCCCACCCCCACCAGGCTGGGATCCTGGGATTCTGTGTGTGTCAGGTGAGGATCCAGAGTTAACTACTGGATGAACTGAATCTGGGAGCCCAGCTCCAGGAAGCATCCTGACTGGGTAGAGTTGGGATCTGGGGGCAGTTAGCTGGACACAAGGCCAGCTCCTGGAGGGATCCACAACATACAGATGTACACATCTCCCACTAGCAGACTCTTAACCCACTCAGCCAGAACACTGCTCAGTGCACCCAGCTGATGGGCCCCACTCACCTGGATGGCGGGGACGAGGGTGAAGTACCCGATCAGGATGATCCCCAGCTCTGTTGCCATGTTCTTCATAATGGACCAGCTCTCATTGCTCAAGCCTGGAGGAAGGACAAGCGGAGAGGGCTGAAAGGAGCCGCTTTGCGGAGAACAGAGGTGAGCGCAGCACAAAGGAACCGATTCCCCTTCTTTCAAATGACAATTCATTTGAAATCCAACGGGCAAACAAGGCACTTTCAGGTTAAAGTCCATCTGAGCTATTTCGAACATCCAAGCGGAAGGACTGGGCCGTCAGCGCCCGACCTCTTCATTAGTGGGATTCTCACCAGCTCCAAAGGGAGCTGAGGGTGACGCTCAGCTCGGCGCCAGGGCCGGCTTGAAGCTGTCAGGGGGTGTCGCACAGGGCAACACGAGGGGGAAGAAGCGTAAAGGATCACGGAGCTCTTGATATAGGCCACAAAAAAACTTGTATTTTTGAAACAAGGATGATTTTTCCAAATGTCACTCCAGAATCTCCCTTCCCTGATGTTCAGAGAGATCTTTGAAGTTGACAGACTCCGTTTATCGTGGTTTGAGTGCTGCCAAACCCTTCTGCAGGCACAGAGCGTACGGATGACAAAGATGATGACCATTTTGTCACAGACTCAGCAGAACTTGGCATGACCAGTGGGCTGCACGTAGGGGATTTGTGGCACGAAAGGACAAGGTGCCAAAGTCTACACCAGGAGATAGAGCTCTCCCCTGCTAACACATTTTTAAACTTGTTCAACCAACACTTCAGTCAACCATGGAATCCTAGAAGGGTTTGGGTTGGAAGGGACCTTAAAGATCACCCAGTTCCAACCCCCCTGCCACGGGCAGGGGCACCTCTCACGAGAGCAGGCTGCTCAGAGCCTCATTAAGACTGGATCTGTACATCTCCAGTGATGGAGCAGCCACAGCTTCCCTGGGCAACCTGTGCCAGTGTCTCATCACCCTCACAGTGAAGAACTTCTTCCTAATTTCTAATCTAAATCTCCCCTCTTCCAGTTTGAAGCCACCACCCCTCATCCTATCACTACAAGCCCTTGTAAAAAGCCCCTCCCCAGTTTTCTTGTAGGCCTCCTTCAGATACTGAAAGGCCCCCAGAAGGTCTCCCTGGAGCCTTCTCTTCTGCAGGCTGAACAAGCCCAACTCCCTCAGCCTGTTCCCACAGAAGAGATGACGTTTAACCATCTTCAAAAGCAGAGCCCACGCCAACAGGCTTCTATTAGTTCTTGGAATTAACAAAAACAGCACCAAAAAAGAATCAATTCACATTTAACACACCGAGTCCTTGTTTCCTTCAGAGGATTAAGATCATCACCCATCTCCCAGCCCTTGGGTTACCCTGATTTTCTCTCTCTTCAACGGTACCTTGGGCAATGCGCAGCTTCACCTCCAGGTCCACGGGCGTGGAGACAACGGACTTGGTGAGAACCAGCACGTTCTCTAGGCCGATCACTACGACCAGGTAGGGAAATATCTCTCTGGAGGAAAGGGAATCAGAATGGAGAGTGAGATCTTTGGTGAAAAAGCAGGGGGAAGAAAATGCAAATTAAGCAGCAAAACCACATCTTAGAGTCATGGTGAGGGAACCCTCTGCAGTGCTCTCGGTCAAATCCCTTCTCATACCACATTCTCATCAGGTGAGGGCTCTGTATTTCAGCTGCTTTGGACAGATACTCCCTTCTTTTGCAAAGTTGCCTGATTTTCTGGAAAACAGCCATTGTAGACCACCACTAATCAGAGAATGGGTTGGGTGGGAAGGGACCTTGCAAGGTCATCTGGTGCCACCCCCCTGCAGGGAGCAGGGACATCTGCAACTGGAGCAGGTTGCTCAGAGCCCCATCAAGCTTGACTTTGAAAGTCTCCAGGGATGGGGCCTCCATCACCTCCTGGGGCAACCTGTTCCAGTGTTCACCACTCTCATAGAGCTTCTTCTTAATGTCCAAATGAGGACTTTTAATTAAGACTTAAATTAGTCTTAATGCTTCCCAGTGCTCCTCAAAGAATCTCTTCAGCAACAACGAGGTGCAAGTCAAAGAGATGGACCTGGAACAGCACTGCAACAGACCCAGGAATAATTAGCAAGAGAGCATTAAGACAAGAGGGTAGGGAACAGGCCCCACCACCAGTCAGGTCTGTTTGCTGGCCAGTAGACAAACACAAGGTCCTTCAACCCAGGAGAGCATCTGACGGCAATTCTCCACAGCAGTGTGTAAAATAACACCACATCAGCTTCTCTGAGAAATACTCGGTCTTAAAGATGAAGGATTCAAGAGCTGTTTCGAAATGATTTCCCCTCCACCTTCCACCCTTCTTTAGGCAGAGGTTTGGTGCTGGAAACGTACCCTCCGTTCAGAGTCGGTGTCAAACCAAAGAGGGTGCAGAGCCCGACGGACATGAGGAGGGAGCTGAGCACGGTGACGACGGCCGCCAGCGCCAGGCCCCACTTGGATTTCACCATGTCGATCTTGCCTGAAAAACAGAAGGCGAAGGTTCGGTCAGCAGCGGAAAAAACAAAGGTGTTTTCTGAAAAAATCACGAAGGGATCCTCATCCTGACTGATTTCAGCAGAGAACTTCGTACCCCGCGACCCAGAAGTTGAGTCGCGGTGTTTGAAATGCTGCTCCCAGATCTTCCCAGTAGGTAAGAGCTTCTGTAACTGGGGTGGGACAGAGGATACTGGCAGTGAAACGCTGGGACAGGTTGCCCAGCGAGGGAGTTGAGGCCCCATCCCTGGAGATATTCCAGCTGAGGCTGAGGCTTGACAAGGCTCTGAGGAACCTGCTCTAGGTGAGGATGTCCCTGCTCCCTGCAGGGGGGCTGGACCAGATGACCTTCAGAGGTGCCTTCCCACCCAAACCATTCTATGCTTCTGTGATTCTACGATACCGCCTGCCTTGCATCTCAAAAGAGTTCCGGGACAGTTGGGAAAAAGAATTTCAATGTGATTGGTAAGGTCTAAACTCACCAGCTCAGAAATGTGGCTAATAAAGTTTGAACCCACCAGCTCAGATGACATATTTGATGGTTTTTACAAGGAATTAGTCCCAATAAACTGGGAAAAAATGTCATTATTGTGGCATTTAAAGCTGCCCAAGACAAAAAATGCCTGAGGAGGTATCATGAGGAGTAGCAACACACTGGCTAAGAGGGACACATGAGCAGAAACTGGAAAATCAGGACTTCCAGTGACAGCTATGTCATGCACTGAGAGACAGCTCAGGGTAAAACTGCACCACCACCTTTCCTGCAGAAACAGGAGGCAACTGTGGAGCTGTGGGTCTGGGGAAGGGGCACCACGCTGCTGATCCCTCACAACCCTTCAGCTGGGAGGTGCACCAGGGTGGTTTCTGACCCTACAAAGCTCCCCACCCCACAAACCTACGTGTGGAGAAGTAGATGTAAGCGAAGAGTATGATGTAGGTGGTGACGAGGGGGATGAGCTCGGCGATGCCGATCTCCTCCTTGAAGTGGACGTGGACGATGTTCTCCTCGCGCAGGGTGCAGTTCGGGCTGGGATGCAGCAGCTTGAGGCGAGAGCGGAGGCTGCTGAGGAACCTGCGATGAAAAGCGAGCAGGGGGATGTCACCTGGGCCCAACAACCAGCACAGTTCCAAGGAGGAGCTCGGTGGCTGTAGATCACGCAGGGAGAAGCTCCACAGATTCACAAAGCCGCAGGGAGCGTGGTTCCCTCCAGGTCCGACTGCCAAGTCTGCTCCGCTGTGGCCCAAACTGTACTGTGGGAATCTCACAAACCTTGATTTCTATGAGGATTCAACCATCATAGAATCATCTAGGGCTCCCTGCAGCTCGGAGCTCCTGGAGTCCCAGCGCTGTCCCAGCGCTGCCCCAGCCCTGCCAGGGCCCCACTGAGCCCTGTCCCTCAGCACCACAGCTCCACGCCTTGGAAACCCCTCCAGGGAGCAGGGGGACTCCAGCCCTGCCCTGGGCAGCCTGGCACAGGACGGGACAACCCCAAAGGGCAACAAATTGCTCCTCAGCTCCAACCTCAACCTCCCCTGGGGCAACTCCAGGCCGCTTCCTCTTGTTCCTTGGGAGCAGAGCCCGACCGACTCCCCCTGGCTCCCAGCTCCTGAATTCCAGGGAGTTGTGGAACTGGGTCAACAGAGACCGACTGGGGCTGGGCTGCCACACTGACAGCTCTGTGTGCAGATGGAGGTGTCACCTGAGGAACTCCCACAGGCAGCTCTGGGCGTTAAAGACACCTTTTTAAAGAGAAATTGAGAACTGATAGTATTTTATTTCCCTAGAACTCAGCAAGTTCACTCCCCAAAATAGCACCTTTTTCTAGAGCACGTTCTGAAGATTCTAAAATACTCAAAACGACAAGAAAATGGAGATGAAAGAAAAAAACGTAACAATAATCAGAGCAGAGGAAAGTCAAAGTTGCCAAGAAATGACTGAAGTCCTAACACAAAACCAGCACAGCTGAAGCTCCTCACCTGGAATCGTATCGCTGGAGCCCCAGCGTGACGGTGTAGGACACCACGCGCTTCCTGTTGTAGAGGTTGACGCCGCTGTACTTCCCAGGGAGCCCGAACAACAGATCTGCAACAACACAGCGTGAGCGGAACAGCCGGAGGACAACAAAATCAACAGAAGAGCTGGGACACAGGAGGTGTGAAGAGCACTGAGGGAGAACTTCTGCTCTGAGGGGCAGCTCTGGCTGGTGTCTGGTCCCCAAGTGGTGTCCCCAGGGCTCAGTCCTGGGGCCTGTTCTCTTTAATCTCTTTATTAATGACCTGGACGAGGGGATCCAGGGCACCCTCAGGAAGTCTGCAGAGGACACCAAGCTGGGTGGGTGTGTGGATCTGCTGGAGGGTAGGGAGGCTTTCCTGCGGGATCTAGACAGGTTGGATCATTGGGCCAAGGTTCATTGTAGGAGGTTCCACAAGGCCAAGTGCCGGGCCCTGCACTTGGGTCACAACAACCCCACAGGAAGCTCCAGACTTGGGGATGTGTGGCTGGAAAGCTGCAAGTGGGAAAAGGACCCGGGNCAGGGGTGGAGTCTCCATCCCCGGAGGGATTTAACCGGCGTGTGGAGCTGGTGCTGAGGGACAGGGTTTAGTGGTGACCTGCAGTGTGGGGTCGAGGGTTGGACTGGATCATCCTGAAGGGCTCTTCCAACCAAAGGGATTCTGTGAAGAACCTTCTCAGTGCTCTGGAGAGATGTTATTGGTGAGGACAGGGGAGTGAAGAGGGAGTGGCTCTTCTTGGCGGTGCCCAGGGACAGGATAAGAAGCAACAGGCACAAACTAAACCAAGGGAAATTCCCTTTAAATACAAGAATTTTCCTTCCTGTGGGGACGCTGCCGGTCCTCATCTTCTTCATGACTGGACAGGCTGTGGCAGACAAGGTCTGGCATCTAATCCTGACCCATAAGCTCTTAACCAGCTCATCACCTCCTCCTAAGCAAAGCTCCAGCTGTTCCTGCTGCTCACACGCAAAGGACAACTCCTCGCCCTCCCAGCCTGACCCTCCTGAAGAATCACAGAATTGTTTGGGGTGGAACTGACCTTTCAGCTCCTGGAGTCCCAGCACTGCCCCAGCCCTGCCAGGGCCCCACTGAGCCCTGTCCCTCAGCACCACAGCTCCACCCCTTGGAAACCCCTCCAGGGAGCAGGGGGACTCCAGCCCTGCCCTGGGCAGCCTGGCACAGGACGGGACAACCCCAAAGGGCAACAAATTGCTCCTCAGCTCCAACCTCAACCTCCTCTGGGGCAAATCGATGCCGCTTCCTCTCATACCCTGGGAGCAGAGCCTGACCCTCCCTGGCTCCAAGCTCCTTCCAGAGCCTGTTTCTACTTCCAGCAGCACTCCAGTACGGAGAGCTGCCCCACACCACCTCCATGAGCTGGGTGAGGTTGTAGCCCCCCAGCTCCACACCTCTAACTCCTCCAGTTTGCTCCCCGTGTTCTTCCATCTACAAGCAGGTCAAGTGGGCACCCGGTTTGGCCTTCAGCAGCGGACACGGGCTTTATCTTTAAGGATGCAGGCAAAAAAATCTCTGGAGACTTGGTTTTGCCATGTCAGTGCGTGATGTGAACCAGAAGTTCCAGGAAGACTTTGAATTGCAAAGGCCTGTTTAATGTCTCTTATCGCAAAGCACCTTTTCATGTGTCTTCTCTTAATCCCATGCACTAAAATGCAGACTTCAAGAAGAAAATACTCATCCTGATGAATCCTGCCACCATTCTCAGGAATTCCCAGGCCATTGTAAAGCTCTACCTTGTCTGGGACT
The DNA here is from genome assembly GCA_013396935.1 of Baryphthengus martii. Lineage (NCBI taxonomy): Eukaryota > Metazoa > Chordata > Aves > Coraciiformes > Momotidae > Baryphthengus > Baryphthengus martii. Next base: position 12,664 of record VWZK01017672.1, on the reverse strand, counting down.
GAGCGCTCCAAGAGCGGCTCCGTGTGCTCCTCACCACAGCAGGTACACCCTCAGCATGCTCAACAGATAAGCTTTAGAAGAAACTCACTTTGGGGTTACAAAGCCTTTTTCAGACACGTCGTATTCTAGGCTTCCTGACATCTACAGAGTTCCTTCAAAACGGAAGGAAGCACATTCCCTCTGCCCTTTGGAACCACTGAACAGCCTGATCCCAGACGTGGTCAGAGGGTTGGGGTTTTTAATTAAGAGAAAAGATATATTTTATGATATCCAGTGTCAATTTAGGGTATACACAAGTAACTACCAGCGAGGGCACGAGAGGGAGCAGGAGGAACATTCACTCTCTGTGACAATGAGGCAGCCTCTGAGTACAACAGACAATAGAGACAGGGAAAAAAAAGACCAGATGTAGAGTAAGGGGAACAAAAAGACGTGGAGAAATTACTGGCTATTTTTACACCTACGGAAAGGGTCTGACTGAGTGGAATTATTCACTTTCCACAAATACAGAACTGAGGTCAAATACAGATAGAAAAGGAGAGATGACACCTCTCTGGTAGCTTCGTGCTTGTGAGCAATAAAAAGCCACCCATTCTGGTAAGATGGGAGATGGTGGAGATATCGAGGACGACACCGCGATGCAAGTTGTAGGTGTTTCTCACAACTCTGGCACTTCAACCTCTTACCTTTGAGAGTAGCTGATGTCTGCAACGTCTTTGGTTCATGCTGGTGGATGGTTTTGATGATATCTGGGTCAGCATTAAACCGCTCTCGGTCATTCTGCCAGAAGTTCCCTGGAGACAGCAAGAGGCAGCCGTGCTCAGGGAGCAGATTCCGCAGCTTCCTCAGGCCAGGCAGAAGATCCGTTACCTGAAGGCAAACTTCCTCCAGGCTTTTGACACCAGAACTGAAAGGCAAACAAAGGTCACAATCAATAAGATGTTATTCTGAACATTTCAACAGTATTAATAAAGCACCACTGTCATTCCTGGAATCACAGAATCATTTGGGGTGGAAAAGACCTTTCAGCTCCTCGAGTCCCAGCACTGCCCCAGCCCTGCCAGGGCCCCACCGACCCCTGTCCCTCAGCACCACAGCTCCACGCCTTGGAAACCCCTCCAGGGAGCAGGGGGACTCCAGCCCTGCCCTGGGCAGCCTGGACCAGGACGGGACAACCCCAAAGGGCAACAAATTGCTCCTCAGCTCCAACTGAAACCTCCCCTGGGGCAACTCCAGGCCACTTCCTCTTGTTCCTTGGCAGCAGAGCCCGACCCACCCTGGCTCCAAGCTCCTGAATTCCAGGGAGTTGTGGAGAGCCAGAAGGTCTCCCCTGAGCCTCCTTTGCTCCAGGCTGAACCAGCCCAGCCCCCTCAGTAGCTCCTCCCAGGATTTGTTCTCCAGACCCCTCACACACCCCTCACTCCAGAGTCCCTACATAATCCTTATCAACTGGTAATTCAAGCAAGACTCCTCTTGGGCTTCCAACAGGACCTGACTACAAAGAGTCGGTAATGAAACCTGTCCACATGCTATTTGGATAGACAAGGAAGAGCTGCTGGTCCAGAAGATGACACTTCCCTCTACATGAGGAAGGGTGTATTTAACAATGGCTAAATTCAGATACAAGAGACTCATCTTCCCTGGCTCCAGACTTGCCAATTAGAGAGAAAGTGGCTCCAGGAGACAAATCAGTTAAGGTCCAGTTGTCAAAAGCCTTCTCTAGGAGTTTTTTTTCCTAGAATGACTACGAAGAGCAAAGATGGAAACCAAGTGAGGATGATTCGAGTCATGTCTTTGTGCAAACTCCCTCTGGAATCTCCCTCCTGTCACTATACGGCAAGGCACCTTGAAAAGTCACAGCTACCAACAGAAAAGAGTAGAAAACATGCTCGAAAACACTGTGTTTATAGGAAAAGAAGCTTCCTGAAAGGTAATGTAAAGGAATTGATGCAGTGACTCCTCCGTAATAGCTCCAGGAAGAGTGAGATGAGGATTGTTTTGTTTTTCAGCCAGCACTAGCTCTGAATGGTGACAGAGGTGATAGCTGATAGCTGATAGCACAGACAGGTCTCTGTTTGCTCCTGTGAGTGAAGCAAACACACCCAGCCAGCCTCCCAACCAGGGGCTTGTGGGTGCAGAGTGACACCAAAACCCACAAACTGGAGCAAACTACAAATTTGGGGTCACTTCTGACTTTTTACAAATGATGACTGCTCCAAGTTCCCACAAGCTGGTGGAAACACAGAATGACAGAATTGTTTTGGTGGGAAAAGACCTTCAAAATCATCAAGTCCAGCTCTTAACCCAGTACGGTTGAGAAATATAGAATATATATGATACAGTCATCTCCTGGGTCCTATCCAGTCAGTGGGCTTCAGCTCCTGCTGTACTGAAGTATCAAAAAAAATGTCTCTTTTTTCACATCAAGAAAATCAGCTGCGCTGCACTTTGATACCGACAAAAGCAACTGACAACAAAGAATTTCATCATGCTTTTGGAGATGATTTCCTAGACTGGTTTAGGTTGGAAGGGACTTTAAGGATCATCTCGTTCCAACCCCCCTGCCACGGGCAGGGACACCTCCCACTAGAGCAGGTCACTCAAAGCTCCATCCAGTCTGGCTTTGCAACCTGGAAATTCTGAACCTTCAGAACTTACCTCCAAGTCAAATGTTTCTTGAAATATCCAAGTCCCTCACCAAAATGGGAGCCCTTATCCCAAGGTTTNTTAGCCAAGGTTTAGGTTTATTTAGCCAAGGTTTAGGTTTATTTAGCCAAGGTTTAGGTTTATTTAGCCAAGGTTTAGGTTTATTTAGCCAAGGTTTAGGTTTATTTAGCCAAGGTTTAGGTTTATTTAGCCAAGGTTTAGGTTTATTTAGCCAAGGTTTAGGTTTATTTAGCCAAGGTTTAGGTTTATTTAGTCAAGGTTTGTTTGTTGTTTTTTTTCTGGTGGCTTTGTAAGGTTAAATTTGTTTCTGTGCTGCATCAAGGGCAACACCAAGGGGAGATAAGGAGAAGGCAACTCGCGTTGCGGGAGCCAGGCGTTGCTAACCGGTTGTTGGTGACAGTGTACAGATTGCTATCTACAGGATGAAGGAGAAGATGAACTGAAAACACAGATGGAACGTCAGCTCCAAGGCTTTGTGAGCTGGTAGGAAAGAGCTGAGTGTTGAGCAGCAGGAATGACATTCCTAAAGCACTCCCGTCGCCGGTGGGCGAGGAACGGCTCGGAACAAGGACACGGCAGTGACGTGGCCGCGCTGAGAAATGAAGCCATGAAGGATTCTTGTCAAGGATGGGTGAACAAGCAGTGAATCTCCCCCACTCCTGCGAGCTACAGGACAAAGAAAGAAGAAAGTGCCCGCTGAGGACATAGGAGGATGATCAAAGATTGTCACCACACTGTTTTTCAGCACATCGGCTGTTCTCGGCATCATTATCCTCACTCAACACGGACAGATGAACAGAGAAGCATCTCTGCCCTTACAGAGTAAACCCAGCCAAGAACTTGACCACAGATAAAATCTTAGAACTTGAAGGAAAACTTATTAAAAATAACGAGCAGAGGCAAGTTCAGGTGTATAAACCACGTTCTGGGTTTACAAAGAGAGAGAGAGAGCAGGTCTAGGGAGGTTCTCCTGCCCCTCTGCTCTGCCCTGGGCACACCACCCCTGGAATCCTGGATTCAGTGCTGGGCTCCCCAGTTCAGGAGAGACAGGGAAATACTGGAGAGAGTCCAAGGGAGGCTGCGAGGATGAGGAAGGGCCTGGAACATCTCTGCTGGGAGGAAAGGCTGAGAGCCCTGGGGCTGTTGGGTCTGGAGAAGAGAAGCCCCACAGGGGAGCTGCTCCATGGCCAGAAATCTCTGAGGGGTGGGGGTCAAGTGGAAGGGGCCAGGCTCTTGGCTGGGGTGCCCTGGGATAGGCTAAGGAAGAACGGGGACAAGCTGGAACCCAGGAGCTTCCACCTCCCCAGGAGGAGACACTTCTTTGGTGGGAGGGTGAGGGAGCCTGGCCCAGGCTGCCCAGAGAGGTGGTGGAGTCTCCTTCTCGGGAGACTTTCCAACCCCCCTGGATCTGTTGCTGTGTGTCCTGTCCTGGGGGATCCTGCTCTGGCAGGGGGGTTGGACTCCATCATCTCCAGAGGTCCCTTCCAACCCCTCCCAGTCTAGGATAAACCACTCTACGTGCAGGACGGATGTGGTGTCACTTGGTAGCAGTGATCTCTCGATTCCTTTTAATTTGGAGCATCTCACAAACTCAAAGCCAATAACGAGACTCAGGAGGCAGGGATTTAAGAAGAGGGATGTGTACAACGGTGGGTCACTCTACCCCAAGTTTAACGAGCGGTAATTACCTGTCTCTCAGGGCATGGTTTCTAATCTCCTCCACCAGCTGGAAGACGCGGGAGAGGGGCGAGCGGAACACGTCGACGGCGAGGAAGTTCTTCTGCCAGGGGGAGACGGTGGCTTTCACGAAGATCTGCTGAATGTAGGCCACGGGAGCACCGACGTACTGCGGGGAAAACCGGAGAGAGAATGAAAACAGACGGCGAGTGGGAAGCTGCGGAGCAGAGAGAGACCACAGCTTGGCAACCTTTCAGGAAAGGGGTTTGCCAGACTAGATTTTCCTTTCCCAAATTAGAGGTGCAACCTGACGGTACAAACCAAGCAAGAACAAAAAAGAGTCTGTTTCTCCAAGAGGCAAAATGCCACCGGCCGTTTTGGCATCGGCCCATTGTGCTGCTTTGGGAGGCAGAGGTTCCCAGCCCCTGCTGAATTCGGTACCGGGATGAAAAGGCAGGAGCAGGGCCTCACAGATGCCTCTCCCAAGGCTGAGGTTCCCCCAATCTGGGTGGATTCTGCTTTGTGTCATTTAAACCTCCCCGGTTGCCGTGGCCGGGCAGCTGACCCTGCCAACGTGCTGCAGTAGCCAGAACTTTTGTGCTCTCTCAGCTGAACGAGGCAACAAAGCAGAAGGGAAGATTTAATCAGGCAGCAGCAGCAGCCTGAGCTAACTGTGTAAGGCAAAAAGCTCTCAGGGGCACCACGGAGTGTACAAAGCAGCGAATGATTTCAGTCAGAGTCAGCAGAGCACACGTGGAGAGAACAGAGGCAGCAAAAGCATTAAGCCAAAGGGTAACTTCTAGTTAAGAGAGACCCTGGAATGAAAAAGAACAAGGTAGGCTAACAAGGATGATTTTACAATTGTTTCCTGATTTGCTGGAGCAGATTACCAGCCTTCCTGGAAAGCATCCAGGCTCCAGATTGCTCATGCAAAAAGAAAAGAAAATTCCTTAACGTCAGGTTGTAAGTCTCGCTTACCTGCAAGATACCTACCAGCCAATTAAAATAAAATAAATAAAATAACCACCCCAAAACTCAAAACCAAATCCCACCTTTAGATTATCCTCAATTCACCAGGTCCCTCATGCAGCCCTCCGCTCCCTGAAGCACACGGCAGCAGCCAGCTCCACAGACACTCTTTGGCTGCCTAACTTCAAATTCAAATGAAAAACTCTTGATTGTGACCTTAAGAATCCTAGAATCCTAGAAGGGTTTGGGTTGGAAGGGACCTTAAAGCTCACCCAGTTCCAACCCCCCAACACCTCCCACTAGAGCAGGTTGCTCAGAGCCCCAGCCAAGCTGGATTTGAAGACATCCAGGGATGGAGCAGCCACAGCTTCCCTGGGCACCCTGTGCCGGGGTCTCACCACCCTCAGAAGGAAGAATTTCCTTTTTAAATCTCTCCTCTTCTAGTTTTAAACCATTACCCTTTGCCCTGTCACTACAGGTCTCTGTAAAAAGGCCCCCAGAAGGTCTCCCTGGAGCCTTCTCTTCTCCAGGCTGAACAAACCCAACTCTCTCAGACTGTGCAAAAAGAAAAAAGCCTGCATCTTGGAGGTGAAACCCAGATGACCTACATTGTCAGAAAAAAAAACAACCCAAAGCTGCTGGATGCAATATTTTAAAGCCAAAAAAGCAAAAATTGCAAGCGCCGAGGAACTGGACAGTCTGACCTCCTTCTCCAGGCCAGACAGACATTCCCATCCTGGCAGCTCGTTAGTGATCTTTGAAGGGTGAGCTGATTGACAGCCAGAATCCAGATCCCTTCAGAGCAAATCCATCATCAGAAGCACTGGCAGCACCTCCACAGCCAGCCAGAGCGGTCGAGGTTGACTAGATCCTTGGTTCTTCTGACAGAGCGAGACTAAGACGAGACAAACCCAACCCGAACTCAGCGGCCACGCAAAGCAACGCGTCACCAGAAAGATTTTCTCTTGATGAGGGTGAAGAGCAGGTGAAATAGCAGGGGTGTGTCAGCATCTCAACTCTCCCACCACAAACCCGCCGGCCGCAGGACTCACCCAGTCGGGACGCTCGCCGAGGTCCCCCTGCTGCAGCCCCCCATCAGGAGAGGGTGGGGTGTAGTCCTTCACCGGGGTGCTGTACTCCACGGGTCCCGTTCCGGGCAGCGGCAGCTTCAGCAGCGGGTAGCTAGGGGTAAGACAGAGAGGAGAAATGTTGTGGTTTGCTTTTATCAAGGAGTTTTAGACTGAAGAAATGAATGGTCCATGGAAAAGGAGCCCGCTCCAGCTAAATCCAACCAGTGCAGGACAGGAGAGGCAGGCGCGGTACAAGAGGAGCTGTTGGATGTGTTTCGTCAACACGAGAGATCCTTGGTCTTTCTCCCTTGGAAAGGGATAACTAAAAGTCCTGGGAGGGAAAAAAAAAAAAAGGAAGTTCTTTGCAGGACCTCTCCTGACTTATTCTCTGTCACTTGAAGGTCAGAAAACATGAGGTACAGCCACATCTCTGTTCTCTAATTACTCTGCGGCCCGCACAAAAATGAGACATTCGTTGTGTTGAGAGAATCCTGGAATGGGAGGGGTTGGAAGGGACCTCTGGAGATGATGGAGTCCAACCCCCCTGCCAGAGCAGGATCCCCCAGGGCAGGACACACAGCAACAGATCCAGGGGGGGGTTGGAAAGTCTCCAGAGAAGGAAACTCCACCACCTCTCTGGGCAGAGAGGGCGGCTTCCCCCACCAAACCCTGTTCTATCCACTTCAAAATATTTCCAATAATTTCATGGCCCTTTGAGGACTAATGACGACTCCAAAACAGCTAAGAAATATTTATCTCCTTGTTCATCTGGTGCCCCCCTCTGATCATCTGGTGTCCCCCGTCCTGCTCCAGCAGGGTCACCCAGAGCAGGGGGCCCAGCAGCGCAGGCTCCAGGCGCCTTGGGAATCTCTCCGGAGAAGGAGACTCCCCAAGCTCTCTGGGCAGCCTGGGCCAGGCTCCAACCCCCTCTCACCAAAGAAACAGATCCAGTTCGTGGATCAACCAGGGGGTTCACACAACCAGTTGGCAGAGCTGTGGGAGCAGCAACTTTCAGCAGAGGGGCAGGAGAACAGCTGGGAAAAAGGAATGAGCTCCATTTCCACAGCTGCCTGCAAAACAACCACCAGGCCAGAACCAGAGATGTTTTGTTGACACTGAGCGTGTCCCATCAAGCAATCCTGGATCCCGTTCTGCCCTTGCCGTGCTTGAGGCCACAAAAGAAGATCTAACATCCAGCTTACATACCACAGAAGCTTGGGGAAAAAAAAATAATTCTATGTTTTTCAAAAAAAAAAAATAGCCTCTGGAGACGGTTGTCAGCGGCTCCACCATGTTGGTTCTCAGCCACTAGCACATTTACATCTGAATAAAACCACTTTGTGGCCAAGAAACACGCCTGTTGCCAGAGCAGAGTGGAGATGTGTGTCAGCTCCTCTGCTACGGAACCATTTCCTCCTCCGTGTGCACCTGCTGCTCACCGGAGCCGTGGCTCGAGCTACGGAAGCTCCCCGAGAAGCTGGGAAGGAAGGGAATTTCAGCTAAACAACACGATCTATCCACAGCTTCCAGCTGGCTCAGGGTTCCATGAAGCTTTGGAGAAAGATGTGAGACAGGACAGGCTGAGAATCCAGCGTTTGTTTTTTCTGTTGTTACAAAAAAATAAATAATTTCATTTTCTGTAGAGGGGAAGGAGAGAACCACTCCCATCCTGAAGCACAAGCCACCTCCCAACATCCAGGGCAACAACAACTTGCAGCTCCTTTTGAATGACTAAAGGGTTTTTCTTTTTATTTCATTGGTTTTCACTTCTCAGGTTAGGATTTTTAAACTTGACCCAAAATTTTGCAGGGACGTGCAAATGAACCGGAGAAAAGAGTAAGTGGCATTTCTTGGAAAACTCAAGCGCAACACAATAAGGGGAAGAATGAAAAAAAGGAAATTTCTGGTGGAACATAAATATAAATCTAGAGCCTGCACAACTGAGGACTGGATTCTACCGTCGGCAAACCAAGGCGACCGAGACTCCCACCTCCCAGCATCCTCCTCGGGCCTGGGGTGAGCGTAGATCTCTTGGTATCTACACCAGCTTCAGCACTGACCTGCAGCCCGGTCAAATCATGACTACGGAACAGGATTTACACTGCAGGAAAAGACCTGGGTGCTCCCTCCAGTCCTTATTTTGGAGCAGGTAAAGGAAGAGGAGAGCGGTGCTGAACACCGACGGCATTCCAGCTGTTTGCCTCTTGCTCCTGTGGCACAAAACGGAGACAGATTTTCTCTATCCCGTCTCAGCTTTTCTGCAGGTCACACTGATGGGTTCCTCCAGCTTCATTCTAGACATCCAGGCTGCTCAGTCAAAAAAAAGCCCCATGATACATAATTATTTTCATTTCCCTGACTCCACTACTCATCACTCTAACGACAACAAGGCGTACGACACTTCGGTCCCAGCTCTACTCATTAGTTCTTCCCTTCAGCAGGAGCTTTTGTCTTTGGTGACACTGTCTTCATATTTTAAAAAAGGGTAAAATTAGATTAGAAATTAGAAAACTCTTCATCCCGAGGGCAGTGAGATGCTGGCGCAAGTTGCCCAGGGAAGTTGTGGTTGTTCCATCGCTGGAAACATTGCAGGTCAGGTTGGATGGGGCTTTGAGCAACCTGCTCTGGTGGAAGGTGTCCAAGCTCATGGGGAAGTTGTGATCTTAAACAAAAAGGTTAAACCAGAGCCTGCTGTCTGTACACACCCACGCTGAGCTCCTCCAATCCTTCTTGCAATGGGATCGCGATCTAGATGGCGTAGGCTGCTCGTGGGCTTCTTTTGCAGCAGAGCTCAGGAACAGGACCTACTACTGGGACTCTCTTCAAAAGCTCCCTCACCTTGAGCCAACTACTACATCAATATTCCATCAATATTTCCCACAAGGGAAGCAGGGACATACATTTGTTTATTGTCACGGTGATATCTGGGCATTTGTGTTTACAAAAGGTTTTGAGAACGTCTGATGGAAGAACATTCAAAGTCCACGTTCTTGATTTACCTACCAGAAGCTATTTCAGTAAGATGTTAAAATATTATTAGTTCTTTAATTTATTTAGCCTGACGCAGGCAGGTGATACCAACTGATCTCATCATTTCTAGCACTTGGGTTTGATTCTCCTCACGTTTGTCTTCGTTAGGGATTTCTTTGACCATCAGGGAAAGAGGTGAACCCCAGACTGGAAAGGACAGAGGAAGGAGGGAAGAAAAGTAGCATCTAAAACAGGTGACAGGAAAGCTCAGAAAGAAGTTTTGGGGTTGAGAAGGATTTGGTTATTTTTTATTTTTTTTTTTTAAGATGTTCTTATAACAGTGCACTCTGACATCCTTCTGCAAATCCAAAACAAAGGAAAACCAGATGATCTCCAAGTTGGCCTTGCTGAATTCGAGCGAGAGCGCATTTTAGTTACCCAGCATGAGGCAGGTTCAAGCAAAAAATGTTCATCCAGCTACTTTACATATTTTCAAGACAGCTTAGAGGGCCAAGATGGAGAGCTGCCAGGTCAGCCCGAGGCAGCTGGCAAGGGGACAGGACTGCAAACCCTCCGATGGCGGATTCCTCCTCCTCCTCGGAATCAAAGCGGAGATCTCCACCGCCCCAGAACAGTCTTCCGCTGGGGAGTCTGAAGGAGAGCAGAGAGCTGCCAAGTCTTAGATAAGAGGGAAGGTGGTGAGGTGTTGCCTTAAAATAGCTACCACCTTCATTTTACAGGCTGCAGAAGGAGCTTTTAGCCGCTTTCCAGCCCAAACTCTCCCAAAACAGTGAAATCTGGAAACCTCTTGCTCTTGAGATCTGAGATTTGATAAAAAGGATTTCAACCAGAGGAGAGAGAAAAGCAGGTATCTGGCAGCAACAGTTCCCTCTTTAGCCTTGGTAAGAGCATAAACAAGACCTGTTTGGCAACAAGTGGCATTTGCTTTGCCCTGACCCTCAAAAATCTGCAGGGCCAAAGTAAAGGCTCCCCCTGCTCCGCGCTGCCCGTTCCCTCTCCCCCGTGGAGCAGAATTAGAGGTGAGGTTACACTGAACTTGCTTCTGGTTTCATCACGTGGTCCCACAGGAGACTGTTCTCCGGGGATGGGGAAGACGAGAGCGCCTCAGCTCCTCTGGCTGTCAGGCAGGAGAGAACAAACCTGTGAGACAGTCCTTGCCAAAAGAACATTCTGCTCAGACAGGTAGAAGGGCTGCAGTTGCAGCCAGTTCTGCAGCCCTTTAGGAGCAGAACCTCGTGCTTCAGTCGACAACCACCTTCAAAGCCTCAGCCGGGTTGATTCTCCTAAACCTGCTTCACAGAGTCGACTGGGTGATTTTCATTTCTTACTTGAACTACAAAGTGTTCTTCACAACTCCACGGGAATTTCAATTTTACCCGGATTACCAGATTCATAGGTATCACCTGCCCTCCTCTGAGCTGGGCAGGAGGAACTACTCTTGTGGCAGACAGGGTTAAGTGGCCAGGGGTCGGGGCTGGGCCCAGTGCTTTTTAATGTCTTCATAAGTGACTTGGATGCTGGGAGTAAGGGCACCCCGATGAAGTCTGCGGATGACACCAAAATAAGTGGGGTAGTTGACACTCCAGAAGGGAGAGCCACCCTCCAGGCAGACCTGGACGGGCTGGAGGAGTGGGCTAGCAAGAACCTTATGAAGTTCAACGGGCACAAGTGTAGAGTCTTGTGCCTGGGAACACACAACCCAGGAACGCAGCTCAGATTGGGATCCACCTGGTTGGAGAGCAGCCCTACGGAGAGGGACCTGGGGGTCTTGGTGGACAGCAGGCTCAAGGTGAGTGAGCAGTGCTCTGGAGGGCCAGCAGGATGCTGGGTGGCATCAACAGGGGCATCACCAGCAGGGAAAAGGAAGTCATTGTCCTGCTCTACTCAGCGCTGGTCAGGCCACACCTCGAGTACCGTGTTCAGATTTGGTCTCCGCTCGACAAAAAAGCCACAAACAGGCTGGAGAGGGTCCGGAGAAGGACCAGAGGGATGCTCAGGGGACTGGAAGAGCTGCCCTATGAAGACAGGCTGAGAAATCTGGGCTTGTTCAGCCTGGAGAAGAGAAGGCTGAGGGGAGACCTTCTTACCATGTCCTACGACTTGAAGTGCAGCTGCCAAGAGGAAGGAGACTCCGTTTTAACAAGGAGTCATCTGGAGAAAACAAGGGGGAACGGCAGCAAGTTGCTCCTGGGGAGATTCCAGACGGAGTCCAGAAGAAAATTCTCGACGATGAGAACAATTAAACATTGGAATAGTCTCCCCCAAGGGAAGTGGTGGACTCCCCTACACTGGCCAGTTTTAAGACTCAACTTGACAGGGTGCTCGGCCAGCTCGCTTAAACTAATTCTATTTATTTATTACTTAAAAGGTTGGACCAGATGACCCACGAAGTCCCTTCCAACCTGGCACTCTATGAAAAAAAAACAATAAAATCCTAGAATCATGGACTGGTAGGGGCTGGAAGAGACCTCTGGAGCTCATCGTGTTCGTGGTGCTGCTACGACAACCCCAGAGAGCAGCAGCAGCGCCCGGTGACAAGCGGTACGTGGGGTGACTCACCAGCAGGCCAGGATACAGAGCCCAGTGAAGAGGATGATGGGGATGGGGTAGGAAGCACACAGGAGCCCGTGGTTGTAGAACGCCCGCGATATCCTCTCGCGTAGTTTTTCAGTCAGGGTCATCCTCGACCGTCGTCACCTGGTTGCCATCCCGGAACACGTCAGGGGGTCGGGCAGTCCCAGCGTGCGCGACGTCTCGGCAAAGGCACCGGGGCCGGCCGGCAGTGCGAAAGGAAGCGAGCTGGTGAGAAAAAAAAAAATAAAAAATAAGGAAAATAAACATTACTAACTTGTTTTAGAAGGACTTCCAGCGTTGTGCCTCCTCCTCAGCGGACACCACGCACCGAGCGCTCGCTGTGAGCCTACGGATAATTGGCTCAAACGATTGGGTTTTGCCCAGAGGAAGGAAGGGCAGAGAACAAGCGGCGGCCCGAGAGCCGTCAGGGACCGCGGCCGCGCGGAGAGAATCGGCAGCAACGGAGCGGGGAACCGAAGAGCCTGAAAGGAAGGAAGAAAAGGAGTGAAAGAATTCAGCAGGACTCCGAGGAGATGCCAAAATCCCTGGGAGAAAAGAAGGGATTGAGCTTGGCAGCTCCACCTCCAGAAGGTTCTTTTTGCAGAGGGAAATGAGGGAGGGAAGCGGCAGCAGCCGGGGTTCAGAAGGCGACACAATAAAATAAAATAAATTGATAAATAAGTAACTTTATTAATTAGATTGATTTTTATTAATTA